>NEWO01001082.1:70328-82861 GCA_003013225.1 Phalaenopsis aphrodite | reverse complement strand
TTGAACTTCACTTTTCTTTCCCTAAATTTGAAACTCAAAGCATTTCTTTACCTTATAAATATTTCATAGTTTTTACATCATTGAGCACCAATCTTTTCTTCTCAAATGAATTTCCAGATTCTTAATACTTCAAAATATAGTTTCCTTTACTTTAAATAGTTAACTATAATCTTATTCTCTTATACTAAATATCTTAAGTTACAAAATTAATTTTCATTACAAAAATATTTTTTTTAAATCTACCATAATATTTAAATAGTTGCAAAAAATATAGTTACCTGAATTAAATTCACTACATGAAGTCATATAAATAATTTTTGAAAATATTGAAATATTGGACATCTAATAGTTAATCTTTTTCTTCCCTCCCCCAAACTTAAATTTTTAAATATGAAATAATACAGGTGGAAAGAAAAACTATAAATATAAATCATACCTTAGTATTGTAGGCATTTTCATCATTCTAAAATTTCCGCAGGCCTTCTCAAATTTTTACTTCACGTGGTCTGTAATATTAAGAGCCTTCTACACATATAAATCATTAGAGAAATTTTTGGGTAATGAAATTTTGAAATAAGTATAAAACTGAAATATTAAATAAACACAACATTTCCTAACACAAACACAATACTAAACAATTAAAACTAAAATGTGAAACAAAAATCACATTACAATCCACAATTCTACTCAACACCTATTAAACTACACATGCAAATTCAACTATAATACTAACTTTTATAACAAAAAGTTAAAATTATCCAAGCACAACATAATAATAAAAATGAATGTCCAAATACATAAACATCCATTTCTATTACAAAAGATTACATAAAATAAAAATACAAACATAAGTACATAAATTTCATTATATATCAAAATCCCAAGCTATATCTTCATAGCCTTGATCAATAGGTGGATTGGGTTGATACTGAGTATATCGGGAGCATTCAAGAAATGTGACATCAGGCTCACCTCTATAGTGTCGGGCCTAAGCTTCATAATAGGCTACCTCAAAATTTGAATGCCTCTGCAGGTACTTACTATCATAATCGTGTCGACGTTCTAAACCTCCAATCCTTTCACTTATCAAATCTATGCTCTTCTGCTGCAAGGTCAACTTATTCATCAAATCAAAGAGGGTAGGGGAATTAGAAGGTGGAAGGTCATAACTTGTAGAGGAGACATCTCTACTAATAGAAGGTTCTTGACTTCTACTCCTAGTTCTAAATTTCTCATGGGATTCATAAGTCTTTAAATTAGCTTTACTAATGGGTTTCATAGGATAACCCATTCTTCATCTACACTTTCCACTCCAAAAAGTTTACAAATTGTATAAATAAGTTCAGGATGTCCTAGACCTCCACTTGTCTCACTCCTTGTTGTATTCAATATTCCTTTAAGAATTATTCTCCCAACATTTATAGTTCTACTATTTTGAATACAAAAATTCAGAATAGCTCTATCTCTAGTTACCTCACTATGGTGATAGGTCAGTAACAGAGTAGAAGAAATGAAATAGTGTCACGCCTTAGAAGTGGCATTCAACATGGAAGCAGAAAAATTTACCCTTTATCGCTGCTTTATCTTCCATGTTCCTTTCCCATCAGTGAGAAAGTTGATCACATCATTGAGGGAGCCTTCCATCGTACTGAAGGATTCATATTGGCAGTTGTAAGAGTCTAGGACTTCATAAAAAGTGTTTATGCGGGCGGCGGTAAAATCAACAGGGAATCCACTCACTTGAACGATTCCATCATAAGAATAAATCACATTTGCGTAAAAGTCCTTCGCAACATTTGCATCAGCTTTATTGGTGGTGTAACAAAATTTTTCCCACCTCCACTCAGCAATAACTCGTTCGATTTCTCCTCCCAGACTTTCAAAAACTCGATCTTGTAAGCACTTCTTTCCTTTAAATATGGAAGTAAATTTTGTTTGAGCCATCACATTGACGAAGCGAGACTCGTCGAACTCAACTCTTCTCCTTTGTCATGGAGCCATTTTAATCTAGTCAAATTATAGACAAATTCCAAAAATTACTTCAATATTGTAAACCATGGCTTCCAATAGTAATTCTAAGAGTTCAATAATAAGATCCATGAATTTCTTCCCAAATTTTCTTCACATTCCCAATTTTTTTGGATCTCCTCAATGTGGAAGAAATTCATGATGGAAATTAAGTATTTTTAGCTTGGGTTGAAGCTCTTACCTACAGATGATCAAATCCGGTGTAAAAAATCTTTGAAATCGCCTCCTAATCCAAGATCTCTCAAGCCCTAAGTCAAAAATTGCATTTTTAGGAGGAAGGGGGTGATGAATAGTGGCGGTTGACTTGGTCAAAATTTAGGTTAGAGGTGTTTTTCGTGAGCTCGCCATCGGCGGGGTTGATGGCGCCGTCAGCGCGCTCAATTGGAATTGAAATCCTAAGTCTCGGGAAATTCTTGTCGTCGGCGGCGTCGAGGGCACTGTCGGCAGCGTCGAGGGCGCCGTCGGCGGCGTCTATTGAATTTGTCCAAATTCCAGACTTTTGCGAGTTCGATCAATTCCAACCCTAAATGACATCCGTTTAATCATGATAGACATAATTTTAAGTAACTAAATGATGTACTTAGCATATATAAACTTTCACAACACAAAACATCACATTTATATATAAATTCCAAGGGGTACAATATACGATACATAACACACCTAAGTTTGGTATTTTCTCAACCTCAATACATTAATTCAGCATCGCAATCCAAGCTACAACACTCAAAACGCTGAAAACAAAACATCCTATGCTTAGTCTCAACTATACAGAGATCTAAAAGCATAATTCTAAAGCAAAGCAAATACAAAGTTCAAATCAAAATACATATATAGATAGATAAGTAGTAATATAAATCTACTAATCCTCAGACACGGTACTCGATTCTCCTCTGAGATCAACCATTGATTGCACATGAACGAAGAGGTTGTAGAAGGGTCGGAATGGAAATTCTTCAGTAGAGTCCTCCTCTATCAATTTCATTCTCCTCATTAGTTGTATCAAACTATCTTCTAAATATCCAGAGTGCTCAAAATGTTCTTTCATCTTCTAGTCCAGATGATCGAAGAAATCGGAGATATTATTAATCCCATTCATGACATTTTGTACCTCCTTTTCCAATTTCTTAATTCGACGTAGGATCATGAGAGACTTGTCAGGAATTAAGGGTTGAACTGACAATGAATTCTGAGATGATTGATCTACTATAATGGCCATATCATTTTCATCTTCAAAAACTGAGAATCTTTCAGTTGGATCCTAAGGATTCCAAGGTAGAAGTACCTTTTCCCAATTTTTATAGGACATTTGGAACTGACTGGAAAGTGAGAAATTTGTGGATGGGTGTTCAAGCCCATAATTTGATCCATGAACGATCATGCCCAAAACCGACTTCACAATTACAGATCCAATGTCGATCGACAGTTCCCTTTGGATGTAATAATTCAAAATGACACTTTCTTTAAAAACTTTACCAATCTTCATTGTCGGTAACAGTTTCACAGAAATGAAAAAGTGTCAATGTTTCGAAATAGGATTCAGGAATGTTACAGAAAAACAAACATACCCCATTTTCTCTTATTTCCCAGTCGTCAGTTTCATATGTTAAATATTAGTAAATCTCATTCATCTGGTTTCTTGTTGGGACGAAATTTGAATAGTGGCAGAAAGGAACATTCTCTATCATATATAATTTGTTGATCCATGCAGGAGTGAAAGTGATCCATCTTCCTCACACATAAACAACTCCTTGGTTGATTCCATGTAAATTTGCATAAAATTCTTTTACCACAGGGACCACCACAGCGGCAGTAGTGTAGCACAACACTTCCCATCTTCACCGTACTATTGTTTCTTCAATATCCGTCGTGGTACTATTCAATCCATGATTCACAAATCCTCGTTCTTTGATCAATCTTTTCTTCGTCTGTAACTTGTTGAAGATTCGCTGCGCTTCCGCACTAATAAACTTTCACCGATTGAAAACTCGCATTCTGGGATTTTCAGGGGAATTGGACGCCATAGGAATGAAATTAGTAGAGTTTTACTTTGTTTTTGGAGGGAAAATTTGAACTAGAATTTGAATTTTTGAGTTTAAAAAGACAATTCCCGCCCAAAAATTGCCAAAAACTGCCATTTGAACCCGCATAACCGTCAATTCACCGGTCTCGCCGTCGGCGGGTTCGATGGCGCCGTCGGCGAGCCTTTGTATTAATTTTGTCTGGACTCTGGGTGAAAAAACCGTCGTCAGCAGCGTCAAGGGCACCGTCGGCGCCCAAGATAAAATTTGTACAGTTTCGCTCTGGTCCGAATACGTTCCAACTTTTCTTCATGGATCCAATTTTTAAGATGTTTCAAGGGTAAATAAGAAGAGTAGAGTTTAGAACTACCACAAACTAACAATAATTTCAAATAAAAACTACTATAATCACGATAAAAGTAAAGATAAATATGGGTTGCCTCCCATAAAGCGTTTGGTTTAACGTCATCAGCCTGACCTATTCAGTTGTCATTCAGGTTGACTGATCATTAAAACCTCTCTAAAATTTGGTCTTTTACCCTCATAATATGGTTTTAATCTGTGTTCATTTACTTTAAATCTATTTTACGTCTTCTGATCTTCAATTTCAACAACTCTGTAAGTATAAACTTGAGTCACAGTAAAGTGCCCTAACCAACGAGACTTCAATTTCCCAGGAAATAACTTCAACCTAGTGTTGTAAAGTAGAACTTCTTGTCCAGATTCAAAGTTCTTTTGGTTAGTCTTCTGATCATGCCATAACGTTAATGTTTTCTTATAAATTTTGTCGTTATCATAAGACTCATTTCACAACTCTTCCAATTCATTTAATTGTAACAATCTCTTCTTACCAGCATCTTTTAAATTATAATTGAATTCTTTAATCGCCCAATATGTTTTATGCTCCAATTCTACCAGTAAGTGAAAAGTCTTTCCAAAAATCAGTCTGTAAGGAGTCATTCCAATAGGAGATTTATAAGCAGTCATGTAAGCCCATAATACAATATCCAATCTAGTGGACCAATCTATTCTACTAGGGTTTACAGTCTTTTCAAGTATTTGTATGATCTCTCTATTAGAAACTTCAGCTAACCCACTGGTTTGAGGATTATAGGCAGTAGAGATTCTATAAATAATATTAAATTTTGTTGCCAATCTATGAATGTATTTATTTCTAAAATGGGATCATTCATCAGTGATAATCATTTTAGACATTTTGTATCTAGTGAAAATATTTTTCATAAAAAATCTTGAAACACATTTAGCATCACAACTAGGTAAAGCTTGTGCTTCAATCCACTTAAAAAAGTAGTCCACTAAATTAATATATATATATAAGTTTCCAAATGAAGGAATAAATAGTCCTATAAAATATAATCCCCAAACGTCAAAGATCTCAACTTCTAACTTGAAATTCAGAGGCATTTCATTTCTTCTAAATAAATTACCTACTCGTTGACATCGATCATAAGTTTTTATGTATCTATAAACATCTCTAAAGATGGTAGGCTAATAAAATCCAGCTTGTAAAATTTTATAAGCACTTTTATCATTCCCAAAATATCCTCCAAATTCAGCTCAGTTTCTTCATAAGGTACACATCTTCTCATAATAAGATCCTTACATTGTTTATATAAATAGGGCTCATCCCAAAAATATACTTTCGCATCATGAATGAATTTTCTTTGTTGTTGCAATGTCAGCATAAGTGAAAAAATATCACTTACAATATAATTAACAATATCAGCATACCATGGTATTTTCCACTCATTAATATTATAAATTTGATCATCAGGGAAACTGTCTGTAATTTCATTGTCAGTGTCAAATAATTCTTGATTTTCTAATCTTGACAAATGATCAGCAATTTGATTATCAGTTCCCTTTCTATCAATAACCACAAGATCAAATTATTGCATCAAAAGTATCCATCTAATCAACCTTGGTTTAGCATCCTTCTTTTACATCACATATTTAATAGCAGAGTGATCAGTATGCACAACACATTTAGCTCCAATTAAATACGATCTGAATTTATCTAAATCATACACAATTTCTAGTAACTCTTTTTCAGTAATAATATAGTTAATTTGTGCATCATTAAGAGTTTTACTAGCGTAGTATATAACTTTAAAAATATTTTCATACCTTTGTCCAAGAACAGCTCCAATAGCATAATCACTAGCATCACACATCAGTTCAAATAGTTTCTCCCAATTAGGTGAAACTATAATAGGGTTTGTGATTAATTTTTCCCTTAATAACTTAAAGGAATTTAAATAGCTCTAAGTAAATTCCAATTTCTTTTCCTTTTCTAAAAGTTGGCATAGATGTTTAGTATTTTTTGAAAAATCTTTAATAAAACGCCTGTAAAATCCAACATATCCAAAAAAACTCCTAACCTCTCTTAAATTAGTAGGAGATGTTAGTTTAGATATAACTTGAATTTTTGCAGGGTCTACTTCCATACCATCTTCTGAAATTTTATGCCCTAACACAATTCTTCCTGCAACCATAAATTGGCATTTCACTCAGTTTAGAACCAAATTAGTTCTTTCGCACAACTCCAAAACTTTTTCAAGGTAATTTAAGCATGCGTTAAATGATGTTCCAAATACAAAGAAATCATTCATAAATACTTCCAATCCATCATCAATTAACTTACTAAATATGGACATCATACATCTCTGGAATGTTGTAGGTGCATTACATAATCTAAAAGACATTCTTCAAAAAGCAAAAGTTCTAAAAGGACTAGTAAATGTTGTCTTTTCTTGATCCTCAGGAGCAATAGGAATTTGATGGTAACCGGTATATCCATCTAAAAAGAAAAAATATTTGTGCCCAACAAGTCTATCCACTAATTGATCTAAAAAGGGTAAAGGTAAGTGATCTTTCCTGGTGGCAGTGTTTAATTTTCTATAATCAATATAAATACACCACCCAGTAACATGTTTGATAGGTATTACTTCATTATTTTCGTTTGTTTCAATAGTCACTCCTCTTTTCTTAGGAACACAATGAATTGGACTTACCAATGCACTATTTGAAATAGGATATATAATTACAGTGTCTAACCATTTCAAAATTTCCTTCTTAACTACTTCTTTCATCATCAGATTTAATCTCCTTTGTGGATCAACTCTTGGTTTATATTATTCATCTAATATAATTCTGTGCATACAGATTGAAGGACTGATTCCCTTAATATCAGCTAAGGTCCAACCAAAAGCTTTCTTATATGTTTTTAATGTATCTAATAGTCTTTGCTCTTGCAGATCATTTAATTCTGAAGATATGATAACAGGTAATGTAAATGAGTCTCCTAAAAATACATACTTCAAGGGACTAGGCAATACTTTAATCTCAAGTTCAGGTGGTTTTATAATTGATGGAAATAGATTTTTATCGGCATTTTCTGTAATATCCAACATCTCAAATCTTTTCTGAACACAATCTAATTTTTCATTTTCTAATTCGTCCAAAATAATTTCATCATTCTCTTCAAATTGTTCTTTCTCTTCAAAATGTTCTTCTTCTTCAAAATGATTTTTGTCTTCAAAATGTTCTTTAAAATGTTCATTCAGTAGATGTTCAATAATTTCCATGTCAAAACATTCATTATCTTTTTCAACAGCAGGATATTTCATAGATTTCGCAATGTTAAAAGTCACTTCTTGATCATTAACTCTCATAGTTAATTCACCTTTTTGAACATCTATCATAGCTTTTCCAGTAGCTAAAAATGGTCTCCCTAAAATGATAGGTATTTTTTTATCTTCCTCCATATCTAAAACAATGAAATCCACAGAAAAGATAAATTTGTCCACTTTTACTAACACATCTTCTATAACTCCCTTAGGATATGTAACTGAACGATCTGCTAACTGTAGAGTTACAGAAGTAGGTGAGACTTCTCCAAATCCTAATATTTTGAAAATTGATAGAGGCATAAGATTAATGCTAGCTCCCAAATTACATAAAGCTCTTCCATAACATTTTTCACCTATCGCACATGGTATAGTGTAACTGTCAGGATCTTTCAATTTTTTAGGAGGCTTTTTCTGAAAAATTGCACTACACTTTTCGCTAAGTGCAACAGTTTCATTATTCGTGAACTTCCTTTTCTTGTGCAGAATATCTTTTATAAATTTCACATAATTGGGCATTTGCTCTAAAGCTTCTACGAAGGGAATGTTTACTGTTAGTTTCTTAAGAATTTCTAAAAATTTGGAAATTTGTTTATTCTATTTGTGTTGCTTCAATCTTTGAGGAAACAGTGGTGGAGGTTTCTCCACAGTAATTTGCATTGGTGTAAATGGGTACTCTAAATATGGGTATTCATGATCATTTTCTTTTTCGGTATCCACTTTCTCTTTTTCAAATTCTGTTTCTTTTTGCACCCTTGTTTCCAATTCTTTTCCATTTCATAATTGTACCGCTTTGATTTCTTATTTTTCTTGGTCTTTAGGATTTGGTTCCATAGTACTAGGAAAAGTTCCTAACGTTCGGTTACTAAGCGCAGTAGCGATATGCCCTAATTATTTTTCAATATTCTTAATAATAATTCTTTGATTTTGTAATTGATTTCCTTGAGTTTGTAATTGATTTCCTTGATTATGTAATTGTTGACCCAAGTTTAATATCAGCTCTTCCATAGACAACTTCTTCTCCTTAATTTGAGTATTACTGTTAAATTCTGGAGGATAAGAAGGTCTATAGTTAACATTTCCTTGGTTGGATGAATTTCCTAATAAGTTCACTGGGTTGTTTGCCCATTGTTGATTTGTAGAAGAATTGTTATTCCAATTAAAATTTGGATGATTCTTCCAACCAGGGTTATAATAGTTTGAATATGAGTTATTGGGACTATTAATAGCATTTAAGGTCTCATATGAAGGTTGAACATCCACAAATTGTCCAGATGAATTCTCTTCCATCATGGGAGGTGTTGAAGAATAATTCATCCCATAATGATCTAATTTCTTTGATATTGCAGCAACTGCGAACCTAACATAGATATTACATCAGAATCATAGATATTAGCTACTCTTTTAGGATTTACCTACTCAGAGGGCCATTGAAAATTGTTGGTAGCCATCTCTTCTATTAATAAATAAGCCTCATCAAAAGGTTTTGACATTAAAGAACCACCAAACGCAACATCAATAATCGATCTAAGAGATCCCACTAATCCATTATAAAAAGTTTGAATTATTAACTAATCGAGAAATGAATGATGAGGAAACTTCCTAAGAATATCTTTAAATCTCTCCCAAGCTTCATATATTGACTCTCCATCAATCTGACAGAATGATGTTATGTCAATTCTAAGTTTAGCAGTTCTGGATGGAGAAAAATATTTGGATAGAAATTTCTGTGAAAGTTCTCCCCAAGTTCTAATAGATCCTGGTGCTAACAATTTTAACCACATCTTAGCTGTATCCCTCAGTGAAAAAGGAAAAAGTCTAAGTCTAACAGCATCGTTTGAGACTCTGTCATATTTAAAAGTAGCACACATTTCTAAAAAACTAGCGAGGTGTAAGTTCGGATCTTCATTTGGTGTACCTCCAAATTGATTATTTTGTATCATTTGGATAATAATAGGTTTAAGCTCAAATGAATTAGCAGCTACATCAGGATTTTAGATAAGTGAATCTCATCTGTTGTAGGATTTGCATAATCTCTTAGGGGTCTAGGTTGGTGTTTATTCTCTATTCCATGATTGTTCAGGTTATTTTCCATTGTATCAGAATTTCTAGGTTCTCTTCTTAATTTTCTGATCCTTCTAATAGTCCGTTCTAATTCTGAATTGTAGGGCATAAGATTTTCAGGTCCAAATTTACGCATACAATTTGAAATCAGTACTCAGTAATATAATTAACTAAATATAAATATAAAAATAAGTTGCAATTTAAGTAAAAATTTTGTAATAATCCTAATTTGTTCGTTACTCTGATCGTGATTTTACTCACTCACTCAATCACTCCCCGGCAACGACGCAAAAAACATGACAGCGACTTCATATATGCAATAAAATATAATATAAATATGGATGTATTAAATATTCAATAATTGTAAAGTCACACCTATCAACGCAAGTATACGTATCTCTCAAGTAATATAGAGCTCTAATGGAGTCCTAGATATCGATCCCACATGGAGTAGTTTAGAATTACGGACTAAGACTTTAGAAAAGCAATACTTTAATCACAACAACGACATTCAATTTGCTTATCTGTCACTAATAGGCAATTGAAATAAATAGATAATTTTAATAACTAATAAATAACTAGTGATATTAAGTAGGGTTTAATTATGATATTCAATATATAAGAAAGCATCCTTCTCCTTGTCAAGAAATTATGGTGAATGGATAAAATGAATTAGTTCAATTTATACTGTGTCAAATAGAAGCATACATATTCTTTACCCTTTGGTCCAAGCATAAAGAACATTGACTAATCCTATGCTTGTTTAATGAATCTACGGCTAGGTTGGGAGGATACCGGCTCTCACTTCGGAGCTCACACGTTCCCCTCACCTGAGGGCTAACATCTACACTTCAACACCCAAACGATAGGACCGAATTGGGGATTTTAGTCTGTCACTCTAAAATCTTCAATTCTACGCCTCATAATATTATTTCCCTATTTATTTGCACCCAACTTCCAAGGGCTTTGACCTCCCTGAATCTTGGATGTAACATTCACTTTAGTTGTAAAACTCAACATATTTTAACAACTCAATTGGTTAGATTGAAAGTAAATTAAGATCAAAGTGAAAAGATCATCTTAATTTCTTAAGCATTTTCATGGCTTCACCAATTCAAATCATAATTTCACAAATCTCGAGACAAGGAGAAAGACAGCAAAAGTTACTCAGAACTCATGGGTAAAACACAACAAAACTTGGAATTCATATATAAAATGAAAGTCATACAAATTACAACAAGTAAATAACTTATCTCTAATTGCTCCCCAAGAACACTCCTAGAAGTTCCTCTGAATCTCTTCCTTTCTTTACAGCACACAAAATTTCTTTTCGAAGTAGCATGGAGGAAGAAATCTCTCACTTTACCTCAAATCTTACAATCTCTCGAAGAAATCCTCATAATATTGGAACTCTAGTAAATACACTAATGGAACCTCTCTAACATCCAAGATCTTTAGACTCTCCAATTTTTGGCCAAAAATATTCTTTTAAAGTTGTGGATGAGCTTTCCTAAGATTTGCCTAAGCATCCCTTCAAAATTTGGCCTTATCCAAAGCTTGAGTAAGCATAATCGTCGATCTCGCCGTCGGCGGGGTCGATGGCGCTGTCGGCGGGCTTCTGAAGAATTTTGTCCTGTAGTCTCGGAAAAAAACTCGTCGTCGGTGGGGTTGAGCACGTGGTCGGAGGCCTAGTTCAAATCTCCACATTTTGGTCCTTTTCACTCCAAATTTCCTCCTTTTTGCATCATTTTACTCCAATGACCCTAATTCATCATTCTTGTAACAAAACATCAACAATATCTTTCCTTAAAGTGCAATATCATTAAAAACATATTTTCCTTTGGTCATCCTATGACTAGACCTTAGGCTACTAAAAGGGAAAAACTAAACCTCAACCAAAAGTGAGGTCAACAAAAGGACCCCCAATAGGTTTGGTGTGTTGGGCAAGCACAACGCTCGTATTGGCGTTGACCGACGAGATGAAAAAAAAACAATACAACTTCTAAGTCAACAGACCCAAAAATATGTGTAGGGTCATGTGTGATTTGTTTCCGCTGGATAATTACCAGGTGAGTGTTTGATTAAAGAAGTAAGGACTCTCGTTGGGGATTGGAGAGTGGACTTTCAGTTATGAACTTTCAAAGATTTCCAAAGGATGGGAGTTAGTATGTAAGTGCTGACCCCGAGGTGGGAATTGAAATTTAGATATCAATCCAAAAAGAGAGAAAGAGAGTCAGAATGTAAGGACTAACCTCAAATGTAATGAATCAGAAATGTAGGACTGATTTGGAAATGAGAATTGAAATGAAGGTCAATTCTCAAAAGAGAGTGTCGGAATGTAAGGACCAACCTTGAATGTAATGAATCAGAAATGTAGGACTGATTCGGAAATGAAAATTGAAATGTAGGTCAATACTCAAAATAGAGTGTCGGAATGTAAGGACTGACCTTGAATGTAATGAATTAAAAATGTAGGACTGATTCAAAAATGAGAATTAAAATTCAGATATCAATCCAAAAAGAGAGAGAGAGTCAGAATGTAAAGACCGACCTCGAATGTAATGAATCAAAAATGTAGCATTGATTCGAAAAAGAGAATTGAAATTCAGACATTTATCCAAAGAGAGAGAGACAGTCGGAATGTAAGGACCAACCTTAAATGTAATGAATTAGAAATGTAGGATTGATTCGAAAGTGAGAATTAAAATGTAGGTCAATTCTCAAAAGAGAATGTCGGAATGTAAGGACCGACCTCGAATGTAATGAATCA
>NEWO01001082.1:0-70093 GCA_003013225.1 Phalaenopsis aphrodite | reverse complement strand
TCAGAATGTAAGGACTGACCTTGAATGGAATGAATAAAAAATGTAGGACTGATTCGGAAGTGAGAATTGAAATGTAGGTCAATTCTCAAAAGAGAATGTCGGAATTTAAGGATCGACCTCGAATGTAATGAATAAAAAATGTAGGACTTATTCGGAAGTGAGAATTGAAATGTAGGTCAAATCTCAAAAGAGAAAGTCAGAGTGTAAGGACTGACCTCAAATGTAATGAATCAAAAATGTAGGACTAATTCAGAAGTGAGAATTGAAATGTAGGTCAATTTTTAAAAGAGAGTGTCAGAATGTAAGGACCGACCTCGAATGTAATGAATTAGAAATGTAGGACTGATTCAAAAATGAGAATTTAAATGTAGGTCAATTCTCAAGGAGAAAGTCGAAATTTACGTATCGACCTTGAAATGTGTGAATCAGGATTTATGTACTGACTCAAAGATGAAAATTGAATTATAGGTATCCATCTCGAGATGTGAGAATTGAAATGTAAGTACCAATTTGAAGATGTGAGAATCGAAATGTACAAAAAGATTGTGGTGTTGAAAAAGTGTATCATGTGGAAAGGTTGATCATGTTGAAGGAGATTTGTAAAGCTTTGTGAGTTTTTGTTTAGAATGTGAAATTTTGTTGGGATGTGCAGAGAGTTAGTGCAGATAACGATGGTTGTGCCGTGCACAAGAAAACAAAAGCATCCACTCAACGGGTTTGTTTTATTTTCTTGTTGCTTTTATCACATTTAATTTTTTAAAATGTGTTTTTAAAGTTTTAATTTTAATTGGTTGATTTTCAAAAAAAAAATTATTTTATTGTTTATTTGTTGGTGATTATTTTTCATTTTTGTTTTATTTATTGTTGAAGATTTCTTGTTTCGTTCTTTGTTCATTGAAATTTTGAACCTTCGCATGGTCCGCAACTTTCATCCATTGCACAAAAAGGCAACTGACAAAAAGGTAAAATTTGAGAGAAATTTCCATTAATTTTCTCCTAAAAGGGATGTCATAAATCAGACATAGTCTAACGCCTCAAAAAGTACATTATGTAATCTATGTCGAAATACATTGAGAATCATCTCATGTTATGAGTACATTGTAGACTGAATACATCAGATACATGTCATGCTGTTAGAAAAAAGTAAGTGAACTCTCTGTACCAGGTATGTTAAGCTCCTGATCAAGCAGACCTTCTAAGTCATGCTCCAGGATAAGAGTTCCCTTTGCATGTACTTAGAGGTACAACCTTCTCACAGCTCATATGGAAATAATTACTCCAATTCTGGGTCCTGCTGGAATCCATATGGCATTTTACTGTCATCCATTATGCAGAAGGTTACAGACACCCTATGGTGTCGCACTCCTAGAATGCAGTGCTTGGCAATGTCTGCACCATTGCCCTTCAGGATAAGTACTGAACCAACTAGAAGAGGAATATCCACAGCTCCTCTGAATTCACCAGGGTCGACTATATCAATTTTTTTTCCAAATAGCATGAACGAGACCGTGCAAAAAGGCCTCACAAAATCATGATGATCGATGTATGGGGGAATGCAGTCACCTTCCTCATAAATGTTAATGATGCAACAGTTGGGATGCAAGTAGCAGGTAGAATATTCCACTTGACCATTCTCTTAATAATCCATTTTATCATTGGAGGTAACGGATCCACTTGGTCATAACTGAGGATCCCAGGCGGATTCCCCTATCTGACATTCGTGAAGTTGTAGCAACAGCCGCATTGGATGGTGATTTTTCCCTTTCTCCTCATCCATTTCTACAGGTCGGAATATGTCCTCTCCATGAGAAGGCCTGCTTGACCTTTGTCTTTTAAATTGAAGATGCATTTCAGAATGCTTCTTTCATCAGTTTCAGAGAAAACCCTGTTATATAGCTCCAGGCCCTCCAATATGTTGACAAACTTTCCCTGAACTTCTTCATTAAACCCAAATTTTCTTTTATTTACTTGCTTATCTTGTAGTATTCTACCATACTAAGAGTTAGCAGCTGTCGCGGGCGTTCCTACCTTTCGGCCTCGGCGAGAATCCAAATTGGTGTTAGTCGATCTTGAATATGAGATTCAGCCTCTAGTGGGATGTATGACCCTGGGCTCCATGGTACGTATTGATCCGTCCTCTATAGGACATATGGTTCATTTATTGTAAAGTCTGGAGTATGAGACTCGTTGGTGCTTGAAGTGTATTCTTCTAATGTACTGAAACACTGTAGATGCAGAACGTTGAAATCCGAGTATTCGACAAATGCGCCCGTGACTAATGTCCTGACTGGTACATCAACGTTGCATGTTGGGCAACCTTGAATAAGATATCTGGAACTGGGAGCACATCTGATTCTGTCACAAATCCTGACTCTTCATCTATAGTGGGTAGGCTAGCAGAAGTTTCTCTCAGATCTGGGTCGTAAATATGTCCCTCAGGAATGGGCGTAAGAAAACTGTTTATGTCTCTCTGGCATTTGCATTCCTGTCACAGAAATGCTCTCTGTTTCTTTCAGCTGGCATTTCTGCGCTGCATCCTGCGGAGCAGAGTATTCAGTAGTCATTTATTGTGGGCAGCTATTAGGTCCATTGTTGGAGTAGCTACCATGGAGGGCAGACGATTGGGCCCCTCCATCGAATCTTGTTCCACTGTCACGTTTTTACCTTTTTGTGACACATTATCTTGAGTGGTTACTCTTAACAGTGAAGGCAGTCCCTCCTTTTCTTTACTGCTGGCTACATCCATTAGAGGACCCTCATAGTCCATATCAACTTGGTTGAAATCCACGTTGAAATCTATGACACCTCCTTGCGGCGCCATCTCTTCATTCAGTGAGAGGTTCCAGCAGTCCTAAAAGGCAAAGATCAACCTCTATCCTGACATTTTTTTGCAGACTACGGGAAAAACATCAGTGGGACGAAGCTTGGCATGAATAAGAAAAAAAACAAAGTATTTATTAAAGTAAATTTTAGTTTATTTTGATGAAGAGGATTATTCATTTTATGTGTGAGTTTCGTTTAATTTAGTAGATTATTTAAATTCAAAAGTAGAAAAAGAACGTGTGAAGTTAAAAAAAAATTCTTAAAATTTTCATTATAATGAGGTTAATTACAAAATTTGGACCCGGTCATGGACATTTGGCCACATAGATAACCCTAAAAACAATTTAAGTTTCAAAGAAAGCAGGGGCAAGTGACATTGAGCGACATCAAGTTGCGTAATAGGTTTTTAGGTATCGTCCATTTATGAGTAACATGGGTCTTTCAACCCAGAAGTCCACTAACTGGTAGGCTCCTCCTGTATAGACCTTCTTAACGACAAATGGTCCCTCCAAAGTTGGCTCAAATTTTCCACCTATTTTGCGGCGTGCAAGAATAGGTCTTGTGAGCACAAGTATGAGGTCACCAACTTTGAATGTCCTTGGGTGGACCAAATTGTCATGGGCTTGTACCATCTTCGCCTGGTAGAGCTCCAAATGTTGTTGAGCTTATGGTCATTTTCCCTCGAGACTCTCCAGTTCTTCAAGTCTGAGTTTTGCGCTTTCTTCCATTGTGAGTTGGTTGACAACGACGACTCTGACAGATGGTGTCTGAATTTCTAGTGGTAGCACGGCGTTTGTCCCATACACGAGCATAGAGGGTTTACACTGAGTGGGAGCCCTGAAAGTCATCTGGTAGGCCCACAAGGGTAATAATAGTTTGTTATTACAATCCATTTTGTTTTCATCCAGTGTTTTCCTTAAAATCTGTACCAGTGTCTTGTTGAAAGCTTCAGCCAGACCATTTGCTTTGGGATAGTAAATTGTAGAGTATCTCCAATCTATCCCATGTCTTCTGACGAAATTATTGATCTTGGTACTTTTGAAAGTTGTCCTATTGTCAGAGATTATTCTTTGCGGTACTCCAAAATGGTAGATGATTTGGCTTTTAAAAAATTTAATGATGTGATGTGTCGTAACCTCACGTAATGGTACTTCCTCTGCCCATTTGGAGAAGTAATTTGTAGCAACAAGTATAAATCTGTGTCCCTTGGAAGATGGAGGGTCTATCGGACCTATTATGTCTGTGCCCCAACACTCGAATGGCCACGAGGCAACAGTTGGGTGTAGCACATTCAGATGCTGGTGTAAGACCACCCTATGCACTTGGCATTGGTGTCATCTTCTTGCTGTATCCATGCAATCAGACATCACTGTTGGGCAATAATATCCGAGTCTTTTGATCTTTATTTTCATTTTTAGCCATGACTGGTGAGCACCACACAATCCGACATGTAGGTCTTTGACAATATTTTGTACTTCGGCTTTGCTCAAACACCGTAGCCACATTTGATCGAATGATCTTCTATAGAGAACATTTCCCACCAGAGTGTAAGACATAGCCCTTCTTGTGGCATGGTGCGCCTCAGACTTATTTTCTGGAAGCTTTCCAGCATGCAAATATTCTATTAATGGCTTGCGCTAATCTTCGTTGATGTCCGCAATTGTATTAATTATTTCTTCTTTTCTAAGCTTGTGTAGAGTTTCAAAGTCGTTTCGAGACATGACTCATCTTCCTTGAACTGTGGCTTCGATGGAATCCTCCGGGGGACACACCATTTCCTTAGAGAGTTTTTTTAGACCGTAACTTCAATGGAATCAACATATGAGATGAGTGTTGGACGGGCCATCAAATATTGTAATGGATTAACTTTCAAAATCAGCGTAATCTTATGAGAAAGCATGTAATGTCTAAGCTTTTGAGCTGCAAAAATTAACGCCAGACAATGCTTCTCAATAGGTGGATACCTTATATCAGTCGGTATTAGACGGCGACTCAAGTAGTTAAGTGTATTTTCTTTGCCCTCATTATTGACTTGGGCTTAGAGGGCTCCGAGAGAGTCATCCAAAGCCGCGGTATAAAGTATTAACGATTTCCCTGGGATAGGGGCTACCAAAACAGGAGGTGTCATCAAATATTGTTTGATGTCCTCAAAGGCCCACTGGAATTTCTCTTCCCAAATAAATTTGGCGTCCTTTTTAATTAATGCCGAGAAAGGCTGACACCTACCTGAGAGATTAGAAATAAAGCATCTCAGATATGCCAACTTCCCCTGGAAGGAACGTAGCTGTTTCAATGTTTTATGGGGAAGCATTTCCAAGATAGCTTTAACCTTATCTGGGTCGATCTTGATTCCCCAATGACGGACAATGAATCTAAGAAATTTCCCAGAGGTAACGCCAAAGGCACACTTTAAGGGACTCATTTTGAGATTGTATTGATGTAATCGTTCGAACACGATCCTCAAATCGTACAAATGGTCTTTTTTTTACTTTTGATGACTAAATCATCCACGTAGCATTCTACTTGATTGTGAATGTGTTCGTCAAAAATCTTCAACATTGCATGCTGATATGTTGCTCTGGCATTCTTTAGACCGAACGACATCACTGTGTAGCAGAAAATTCCAATCAGTGTTCTGAAAGATGTAAGTGTTGCATCCTTGTGAGCCATCTTAATTTTGTTGTATCCCAATGGTCTATCCATGAAGGAGAAAATTTCATGTGTTGAAACGATATCCACCATCATCTCTGGTAAAGGTAGTGGAAACTCGTCTTTTGAACATGCTTTATTTAAATCCATGAAGTTAACACAAACACGGATCTGACCATTTATCTTTTTAAGAGGTAAAATATTGGCTAACCAAGTGGGGTATTGCTCTTCTTTAACAAAGTTGGCGTCTATCAACTTTTTCACTTCGGCGATGACTTGTTCTATTTTGAGGCGCATTCTCCTAGGAGCCTCTTTTATTGGGGTTATATTCTAGTCCACCCTGAGTTTATGGACTGCAACCTTTGCTGATAGTCCTGACATTTCATCGTAGCTCCATGCGAAGCAATCTTTGAATTCTGTTAATAGTTTGACCAATTCTACAGATTCTTTGTCATCAAGTAGAGAACTTATAAATGTAGGTCGGGGTCATTCCTTAGTCCCGAAGTTAATCTCTTTCAATTCATCAATAGTAGATTTAATTTCCTCCTCAAATTCTGGCGGAGCTTCTTCTATTGGTTGATCAGTAGATTCATCCTCTACATCGAGACAATCCACTTCTGACTCACTAGTAACAACCATGCAAAATTCAGAATCATCGACTGGTCCAACTGTACCAAATCCGAGACATTCTTTTGAATTGGGAGTTCAACTTTTAGTATTCCATAGTTTTTCAAAAAGTTAAAATTTATCTTTTGGCATTTATTTTGGTAAGTGTCCCTGTTGAATTAACTTTTGAACACAAGGGAAGAAGTAACCAAAGCGCAATTCCAATAATTCATTAGAATCAACATCCAAATTTACATATTTTTCAAGCTCAGTAGAGGTAGAAGCACGATAAAATTTGATCTACTTCGAACCAACACTACAGAAATCTTTGACCTCTAAACTCTTGACCTTTTGTGGGAGAATCGGAGTAAGGGTCATAGTATTCACATAGTGGTTTATCCGATCATACATTGTTTCATATTCATTCTTCTTTGTATCTTCTAGAGATATCTCGTACTGAGGTTTCTTCTGCTTTGTCATCATTATTTTGTCTTCAGAACTAACTTCATCACCAATGTTGATGGTTGGCCTAGTCTATTCAACAATTAAATTGATCTTTCCTCGTATGCGCCCCTGGTCTCGACCTCGGGTGTGTGAACTAGAAGAACCTCCACCAACTCGTTGTAAGGGAGTGGTAGAAGATTGTTGAAGCGGAGTTGTATGGCCTCCTTTTTTTATTCTTTTGAAATTTCATCTTTGTTTGTCAAAATCTTGCGAGAGAAGATAATCTTTTTTGGAGGCGCGTAGTAGGCAGCATCTTCATGGATACCAACTTCATGCACTGAAAATGGTTGTAGGTCTCCCTTGATGCAATTTTCTTGACCATCTTTGTGGTATTTGAAGCACTGGTGTAAAAATGATGGAGTCATATTGTGCTCATGAATCCATGGTCAACCCAATAGAGCGTTAAAGAGGTCTCGACATTGATGATATGAAATTTAGCGGTTGTTACGAGTTCTCCAACCTTCATAAGTAATGTAATTGATTCAAGGGCTCTTTCTCCCTTTAGGTTGAATCCTCTTAACATCATTTTATCGGCCCTAAGCTCTTGAGATTCAATATCCAAATAGCCCAATGTCCGTAGGCTCATCAAGTTAAGAGATGCCCTAGGATCTAATAATACTTTGGACAACACAAATCCGCCGATGTTGACGGAGATGTAGAGCGGACGGTTGTGGTCGGCGGTACCGAGCAGCAAGTCTTCATCTGTGAAGGTTACCTCTGACTGTTCTCTCAATGAGCAAACTTCATCTAAGGATGTGCTAGCCAACTGAGCTAAGAAAATTTTTGGATCGAGCAAAGTTGTAACCAGAGCTTCTCTCATCTCCTTTGACAGGATCAAAGCATCGTAGATGCTTAGTCGGGCAGGCAACTTCCTAAGATGAGTTAGCACATTGTAGTCTACTTTCAATGATCCTCCAGTTTTATCTAGATCATGTGGTTCTTCCACTGGTGGAGGTGGGGGCATCTCTTCTCGAGTCATTATATATTTTCCTTTGTCTGTTGGAGCTATTCTTGGTGGTAATATTTTTCCGCTCCTTAAGTTAACTTCTGTGATTTCTTCTTCTTGAGCTATCATTGTAGAATCTTCCAGTGTCTTTTCTTCTCTATCGGAAAGATCTAAGTTGATGGCGAACGTTGTACCATGATGCTCGAGAATTGGCTCTTTGTTATCGGTTCTGTCGTAGGCAATATCATTGAGTTCTTCTTTGGCCTTGACAACGAGTTTATCAGACTCGAGTAAGATTTAAGGATCATTTTTTGGATCGAGATCACAGCTAGATCGGTCATAATCAGTCACGTTATCACTAGAGACATTCAAAACGTAGCCGAAATCATAACAATTATATTCATAAGACCCCAGAGGGACAAAAAGATAATCATACAAAGTCAAGGGTTCGAGGATTTTCTTCCCCAAATCTGAGACAACCAATCTAGTAGAGGCAGCCCCTATCCTACCCCCTCGTTCTATCAATCTTGACAGTGACACTTATCTTCTTCTTGTTCTTTGTCCTTGACGATGAGTGATCTCTTGATGAAACCTTCATCTCGGGCTTGGTATGTTGCAGACTCTGAATGGAGGCTTGTTTTGATGCAGACTGTATCTTGTTCAGTATCTTCTTGGACGATCTGCTCCAGACCTCCTTCCATTCTTCTTCAGTGTTCATAGAAACTTGTTTTGATGAATTTTGTATTCGATTAAGGACCCTCTTGAGTTCATCCCAGATTGTACTCCATCCATCTACTCCAGCATACAGATCAATTGAGGAGATTGACTCAACTGAAATCATGTTTATGGAACCTTTTTCAGGTTCTCTCAAATACTCCTTCAAGATTGTTATATTGTCTTCCTTAAGTGTCTTCTCGATCCATTCCTTAAAAATGAAACACTTGTCTATAGCGTGCCCAAGCAACCGGTGGTATGGGCAATAATTTGGTTCATTCTTCTTATCCATCTCTTCAGGTTTCTTTGGATCAGGTAGTTTGAATTTTGGTTTCTTCATCAGGCTTTTGAATATTTTAGGTACAGCTTCATCCTTCAAGGAATACACAACTTTCTGTCACTCTAACAGGGATATTCTTTCACCCATTGTTCGAGGTGATCCTTCTTGAGGCGGCCATTGGTTGGATCGACTGCTTTGTTTCTGAGAGTACTGTGACAAAGACTGGTGATGCTCTTCTGCATATATCTTTATTGGCTGCTTTCGTTTGTCGATAGTTGCGACTACTCCTGATTTCTTTTCAAACACCCGGATCACCTTAGCCTTTCATGTGGCTCCATGTCCTTCATTTCTTTTTGAAGACTGCTGGCTTTACTGAGTAGCTTCTTGAAGGATTTAATGGTGAGTCCCTTAAGCATGAAAGCTACTGATCCATGAATGCTTTTGAGAAGACTCTCAATTTCTTGAGGTTTCTGTAGCCGAGGTTCACATTTCATGCTAAGGTTTCTCCACCTCAAAATATAGTCTGCCAAAGTTTCGTTGGGATTTTGCTTATCCATCATGAGCTCTCTAATAGACACATGATGTTGCGCCTGGCAAATCTTTTCACAAACAACCATTCCAACTCAAAAAATGTTATAATTGACCTGTTGGGCAAGTCAGCGTACCAGTTGAAAGCAATCCCGGACAAGCTGCTGACAAACTACTGGCATAGTAGAGTTTCATTATTCCGTGTGTTGCCACAACTGGCTCGGAAATGTGCTATGTGCTATCTGGGATTTCCAGTCCTGTCAAATATTTTGAAGTTTGGGTCCACAAAACCTTTGGGGAAAGGTACGGCATTGAACTCCTCCGGGTAAGGTCTACCCTTCAAAATTGATGCACCACCCTTGGATTGGGCTAAGGCGTCCCACACTTGCTTAACCATTTGCTTGAATTCCTTTTCTGGCATGGCACCTGATGGAGAATCTTTCTTTGGTTGTTCATGTTTGTCTGCTGAAGTAGCTTCTCTTCTTTCCATCCATGATGTGTATGATTTCTAGCTGATTAATCTCTGGAGAAGCTAATCTCGGTGCTTGTGATTGCCCCTGAATGGTGGTCATGGCTGTCATAGTTGCAGTCATCTCTTCTATTCTTTTCTACAGTGGACTGACTTGCTCATCTCTTAGGAGGATAACCCTATGTAGCTCATCTACGGCATTCTCTTCGTTGTGCAGTTGAGCCTCACGCGCAGACTTGGTAGCTCTGGTTTTGATCACATGGACATCCATGAAATCCTCCTCCAGGTAATCATTGTAATCAAAATCTTTATTGTCACTATTGACGAAAACTCTGTGCTCTTGAGCTAACTCGGAAATCTCAATCCTAAGTTTCTCAACTTTTTCCTCAATTATCGATTCCTTGATTGCTTTAAGATCTAGAGGACCCTAATGGACATCCTCTACTTATTCCTCCCTCTTGATGGCTATTGTCGCGACGATGTCAAATATTTCAAGCACTGGTTTTACTTCATATCATGCAGGCTCACTGAACTGTATCAGTGCAGCGACCTTGGGTACCCATACCCTCTTCTTCTTCGACGATGATGTCTCAGGATGGGATGCCTTAGTAGAGACATCAGTATGTCAAGGGAAGGTATGCTTCCCATGGTGTAAACTGGCTACAGTTTCAAGTAATCACTTTGTCTTTATCTTTGGGATTGCAGGAATGACAAGTAAGATCTTCAGACCCAGTATCGACTTAACCGGTCGACGACCTGTGGTCCTGGTGGCAGTATAATCAGTAGGTAATCACTGTGGTATCAACTCTCTTCCCTAAGCAAAGCCAAATGAGAATTCGAGCAGTCGAAACTCCAATTGTCTTATGGGATTGTCTGGCAGATTTGATGCTCTTCAAAATTTCCCTCTTCATGCAAGGGGAAATTACATCTCCCACTTGTTTAAGTAACTCGCTAATTGAACATCCTTCTTTGGTTGCAAGCCTTCTGAAAACTACAATAACTCG
The DNA here is from genome assembly GCA_003013225.1 of Phalaenopsis aphrodite. Taxonomy (NCBI): domain Eukaryota; kingdom Viridiplantae; phylum Streptophyta; class Magnoliopsida; order Asparagales; family Orchidaceae; genus Phalaenopsis; species Phalaenopsis aphrodite. The sequence continues at coordinate 59,570 of NEWO01001082.1, read as the reverse complement.
AGTGATAGGAGTGAACTTCTTTCCCTCCTCACCATGTCCATGAAGTGATGGTAATGCAACAGCGATCCTCCGGACACTCTCATATCCATCAGTATCTGTTAGAGGATGGAATTTACTCCCTCGCAGGAGCGGATAAATTTCTGGTAACGCTTCTTCAACTTGATGAGGCTCCTCCTCAACGAGTATCTTTTCAGGAGACTGGGCTTTGATAGCCCTCTAAACTCTTCTATTGTGTTTCCTCCTTTGAGTTTGAGTCAGTGGTACAGCCCTTGAGCTTGAACCGATTTCAAACACGAGCGGTGGGAAAGTTAATCCCTCAGTCGGATCTTCAACAATCATCACATCATTCCCCTTAGAAGCAGTGGGGATAGCAGGTTTGACGGGTGTCGCGATGGCAGTAGCTTTAGCCTTCTTGCAGGCAGGGAAGTGTTGAAGGTAGTTCAGGTTGAATTCTGCAGATGGTTCTTGCTTTTTCGGAGCAGCGATCTTCATTACCACGAATGGGGCTTTTCCGAGGATAACCTTGAGATTTTCAAATCCAGCTTCGAACTTTATGGTGGGAGCTACGTTACGGGTGCTGCGGTCCGTTGGCAGGTTGCAGGAAAAGGTCAGCGTTGGATAGGCCATTGCAGCAGGCTTTAAAATAGAAAGTTTTAGGGTTAACTATATGGACAAAAACCTCATAATCTTTAGTGCAAGCACTGAAAATAGAGGTTGATCTATAAACCTGACGGGTCTTAATTTATAGGTATTTTTAACATCTTTGTTTAAAAAGGTGTAAAATTTAATTAATATAAGAAAATTTCAAAGTGCGTGCAGCACAACATGATTTGTTTTAATTTGTGAAATAGCAAACCAAATTTGGAAGAGAGATGTGAAGAAATTTTAGGACCCAGTGCGGAACCCAATCAGTGGTAGAGAAGGCCCAGGTGGAATTAGTCCACCGACACACCTATTGGGGATCTGACCCAATATAAAAATTTAAAGAGTCCTTACTGGCCTTATGAACCCCTCTATTCAAAGATAGTTGAACAGCTAGTCCTGAAGTTCAAGGAGTTGATCATACCTTCCAAAGACAAAAATGGGTAAAGTATGCCAACAGAAGAAGGGTAATTTGGTCCAAGAGGGACATGGACACATTACCGATGTGTGAAAATAATATTTCTTGATTTGAATGGAGAGAAAAACACATCCCCAGTGGACTCGCTAGAAGCTGTCGGTGCTATTTTTGGTGTTGAGTGGGGTTTGTGGGGAGTTGCGCGTAAGAAGTTGTCGGTCACCGGAATCCAAATCCCGTCGCCCGCTTCAGAAGGACTTTGAAGTATGAAATTAAACCAACCCCATATTTTTCATAGTTTAAAATGAAAGAGCACTGTATCTCAAATCTTGTATCTATCCCGAAGGATAAACACAAGACTTGAGGATGAGGCTTGATCAAATAATCTAAGGAAAGTATGACGTCAGTCTGGTCTGCGAAACTGTTTGTATTTGCCGACAAGTTCCCCTATTTAATATAAAGGATTAAATAGGGTTTATATTAAGCTGGGTTTGGACATGCTTCCTATAAGGGCAACCCTCTATAGTTAAATACATCTTAAATGACCAAAGTCATCTAAGAAGACTCTCGATAAAAATCAAGAAATATTATCTTCAAAAGTTTCAAATGATAGGACATTTCAATGTTATCGGACGTAGAGGTGTGAAAGGGGATTGGTTCAAATTTGGAACATTTTGTTGTAGAATCCAAAGGAGGAAGGACTAGGGGATGTCTTGGACCCAAAGGCGAACCTTGGTGACTTCCCAAGTTATCCTAATGTTTGGATTCAATTTTGAGAAGAAATAGTTAGGTGTTTCATCCTGCCAATTTTATTAGTTAGGGCTTACATTCATGTGAAATGATCACACAAATAGCCTGGAAGATGTGAAGATTTAGGTCATGACAAATGACAACCTCGGAATCCTAAGACGAGCTAGGGCTTATATTGTATAACAGGGTTATACAAAGGCCTAAAGAGAAGGTGAGGATTTACGTTGCATAAGCAAGCAACCTCGAAGTCCTATGACTTTGTTGTTTAAGTCTAAGGAAGGAAGATTGGTTTAGCTGGAGAAGATAGGTTTTGCTGCTGAAGATGGTCATGTTGTCCACCATGCTAGCTCCAAGTTCCTCACCGCGACCAGTTTGAGTTTTCTAGTGTGTCAAGTTATAATATCAAATTAGGTGGCCCTATGGTTGAAGTTCTTTAAATTTTATGAGGGCATATTAAAGTTGAGTAGAGCGACACCGATTAGAATATTACAGTTCCCTTGTTCTGGTACCACTATTTTATATTGGATTCACTTAGTCCAAATGAACTTACTAAACTCAACTTAATGAGTTCCATAATTTTATTTAGCCCGTGGGAAGCCTCTTTAGCAACCTTAGGTTACCTCCTCTGAGGAATTCCCGATCATCCGATATAGACGTCTTGATTTAGTTGAAGTTGTATTTTTGTGTGATGTTTGTGATTAAATTTTGAGTTATTTTATATTTTGAATGTTGTTGGGGTGAATTTTATCTTCGTTGATTTTAGTTTTGGTTTTGGTTTTGGTTTTGGTTAGCATGCAATTTTATGTTGTTTTCATACATGTAAGTAAAAAAAGAAACAACGTAAGCATAAAGCATGTAAGGAAAAGGCCACAAGAAAAATGGTGTTATAAACTGTAAAAGCGTACGTGACGAGTCTTCTCGTTCCACCACCTGAAACTCAAAATGCATGTGAGAGCATTTATGAAGAGCAGGAAAAGTAAAGTTCTTGTGGTTTTCCTAATCTTATGTCATATTTTGGCGAGTCCTTAAAAGTTTAATTAAGGATGATTTCATTGAGCAAAGTATTTTAAGTTTAATAGGCTTCTGAGGTATCCAACAAGTTAGGAGGAGGAAGCAGGTTCATGCCTCCCTCTCACCAACTGGTGAAAAGCCTTGAGTCTATTTAAACTTATTATGTTGCTTAATTGTTCATCCTGTAAATACCCTTATTAGTCAGTGAGCATTAATGTCTCAATTATCCCTAAGAATAGGGTACTTATCACTTATCATTTAATTTGAAAATTTTGTGGGTGAAGACCGTTAAAGAGGAAAGTTAGTGTAATTTGAACACTTAGCCAAATTTTTAATCTTAATTGGGCTTAGTGGTGTTTCAAGGATGTTTGATTTAATTATGTTTATTTCTCTAATCCTTTTTTAGTCAATTTTTTATTTAGCCTAAGTCACCACTAAGTCCTTAAGACCTAGGTGAGTGTCTTAATTAGTTTTGAAAAAGGTTTAAGCTTTAAGTGGTCATGATTCATGATTTTGATTCTATTTGAAAATTCAAATAAGTGTATTAAATTAAATAATTATTGGCTCCAAAAGTCATACCCCTAAGTCCAGGATCATTTAATTTTAATAAACTTCCAAATTTTAATAATTTAGAAATTTATTTATTAATTCATTTTTTTAATGAGGAAAGTAAGATTGGTTTCTACCAATTAACCCCTTGTGTTTCAAGGATCAAATAAATTGATTAAGATCAGAGGTTACCCATTTCCCTCCTTGACCTAAGCCTAAATGTTAATTAAGGCTAAATTCCCAAAATTACACATTTGCCCCTAAGGCTCTAACACTTCATAATTTGTCAAATTCAATTCAAATGACTTTGAAACGTTTATCCTACCTTATTCATGGGTCAATTAAGACATCAAAGGAGAAAATATGATTTTTGAAAATATAATTTAATTTATATAATTATTTTCATGCAAAAATAGGATTTTTCAAAGAAAATTCCTCACTTGATTAAGGTAAATCCTAATCCCTTGAAATTTTTAATGGAGGTAGACCTAGACTAACGAAGCCTTTGGACCAAATTTCATGAATTTTTGAATTCTTCATGATTTATCAGAATTATTTTAAGTTCTTAGTTATTTAATAAAAATAAAATATTTTAAATGATGAAAATTAAGTTTTGTATTTTTGAAAAAATTTTCTGAAGTTAGAGAACGCAGAGCAGCAAATTTCATAATTTTCTGATTTTTCTTTCATTTATTGGAATTATTTTAGTGAAAAACTCATTTTTAGCCTTTAATTGTTCCTAAGTGATTAGGAAGCAATTTAGAACATTTCCATGAGTTTTATTATTTTTGTGATTTTTATGAATTTTTAATTATTTTAAATATTTAAAATAGGCTAAAAATCAAGTTTTTATCCTAAATATTATTTTGTTTTTAGAAAATACCCGTGATCACAGAGAACTCAAAAAAACTAAATTTTATAATTTTTGAGTTATATTTTGATTTTTAAAAACCATTTAAATGCTGAAAATGGTTTTATCTTTAAAAATCAACTTAAGTTATCAAATGAACTCAAAATATTTTGAAAATTTTATGATGAGTTTTTTGGATCATAAATCAGAGTGAAGATCAAAAACCAAATAATTTAAATGTTAATATTCTCTAAAATTAATTATTTTAGTGATTTAGTGTTTGTAAAATTTAAGAGCATTTTAAATGACTTGACCCATGAAATTATTTCCAAAAGCTCCTCTAGTCATAGTGAACCTTCCAAAATTTTCTTAGAATTTTTGAATCAATATGCTAGTTTTCGTGATTATTTTAAGGAAATAATGTGCAAGAACTTGAAAAATATGGATCTCTGTATAGGATCCTCCTCTGAGTTTAGAAAAATCAGAGGATGTTTTCCTTGGCAGAGGCTACAAGATGCCAAAATTTCAAGCTAAGGTAATGTATCAATATGCATGGAGAATTAAATGATATAAAACAGTGTTTACTTAATTAAAAATATTTTATGCATCAAATGGACTTGAAATTTATTTCACATTATTCTCCTCTATTCACTGAGCAAGAGAATATTTTTATTTTATTTTTGTGATTTTTCTACACAAAGTTATGGATTTTCTAAGTTAGGGGAGTTTAAATAAATAGAAAAAGCCCTATTTTTCTACTTATCCACGCGGCACCAAGTAGATCTTAGGCAGCTCCAAAACTCCATGCGGGGCGCTCCTATTTGACACCGCTGTCCACACCAGTAGCCACATGTCCTGCCGTTTATGTAAAGTAGCGTTGTCCGACTTTATCCTGGCCATCCATTTGATACTTGTGCGATCGGACGGCGCGTGGTCATCTTCCCCAATGGCTTAGGCCGAGTGTCGTCCACCTTCAAGGCTTAAGATCTATCTCAATTCATAACCAAATTAAATAATTTTTTTTAAAAAATGCTTTTCTTAGTGAGACGAACACATCCATACGGCTAATGTGTCATGAAATCAAGCCCAAGTAAATCGAGAATAAAAAAAAGCTCGGGAGGAGGAGAAGTTTTATACCTTTGCTCTGAGAAGGGAGGCTTATATCAGAGTTGCTCGACACGTTCTTTGAGGTCCAAGGAGGCTAAGGATTGAATCTCTGGTCTTGGTGTAAGGCCTAGGTATGAATTTGACCAAGCTCGATTTCAGGTGTTGGTCTAGAGCTATGGTGGAGGCTATTTCAGAGGGTAATTTGATGGGGCTTTATCTTCTCTTGCTGTTGTGAAGGTGTGGGCACAAGCAATTGAAGTTTGGTGGATTTTTGAGAGATGTCATGTTTCTGCCCTAATTTTTAAGCTCAAAATTAGGGTTGTACAAGGGGAATCAAGCCAGTGGAGTGATTAGAATGGGCTGTGGAGATCTTAAGGAAGCTCTGTGAGTGATTTAGGAGGCTCACTTTGAGAACGATTTAGCACACATCTCATGGCCGTGGAGGTGAGTTTTTATAAAAATGGCCATGGGGTGGTTCTCAGGGCACAAGTTTGGGTGCATTGTGGTGCTTTGGTGGAGGGCAGAGAAGCTCTTCAAATTAAATTGGATGAGCTAGCCTCTAGGTTTGATTTGGATGAGGTGCCATGGTGGTGGCTCTTGGTTTTGATCTTTTCCGGCCACTAGTCTAGCCGGTCGGCCAGGGGGGTGGCTAAGAGCTCAGGGAACCCAGAGGAATCCATCACAACAATTTAATGCAAATGTGCTTTGATTTGGCAAAGATATATTAAGCATGTGCATTTTTGGAAATAATATCCCTTAATTTGGGGGACCTTTGGTCCATGGCATGATTTATGTGGTTTCATGGTGTTTGGACTGGTCACTAAGTCCAACTAATGGCTGTGATGGAGTTAATTTGGTGACTTTAGGGTGGTTAGGTCACATTTAGTGCATGGGTCCAATTAGGTGCAAATGACCAAGCCTTGGGTTTGGGCTAGGTTAGCTATGTCAATTGAACCAATTTATTGATCAAAATTGTGTAGATGTTTGTTATGAAGATTTTTGGTGAAGGGTTGAAGTGATTTTGAGTTCAATTGGTAGGTCAATTTGAGGGAATTTTGGTTTTTGGTCAATTTGGTCATGTTGGGCTAGGCTTGGGTTAACCTTGGGCTAAGTCCAAATTGATTGTTGTAAATGGTCAATGGGGACCCTATGAAGAGTTTTCAAGATGAACTGAATGTCAATTTGGAGGTTAAGGATATCAATTGGGTGAAATTTTGGACTTAGTCAATTTGGGGCTGAATTTGGGATTTTTGGATTTAGGCCAAAATCAAATGGATATGAGGCTTCACTGAGGCCAATTGATGGTTGATTTTGATGTATAGGAATGTTAGAAAGATTTTTCAACATTAATTGGGGCCAATTGACTAGGTTATAGGTTCAATTTGGTGAAATTAAGTCATACGGTCAAAATTGGGGTTTTGATCTAAATCAAAATTGGGGTCAAATCATGGGAAAATTGAGCTTGTACTTTGTTTAGTTTGGTCATATAAAAAGTGAATTTGAGTTTAGGATTGGAATTGGATCAATTGAGATCAAATTGATAGACATTTGAGTTGGATTTGGGGAAATTTGGGTCTTTAAAGGCAAATTTGGGGATTTTGGATAAAGATGGTCAAATTGACCAAATTAGATCATGTTATAGTTGAGAGAAATAAAACTGGGAATATTTGGGATTTATTGGTATTTTCTAAAAAAATTTTGAAATTTTTGAGATTTTGAGCTATGGAGGGGTATTTTGGTAATTTGAGGGAGTTTTAGGGGTAAAAGGCAAAGATGAGTATTTTGGTAGATTTGAGGTACCAACAAGACATGGATCAATGGAAACCCCATTTTGGGTCCTCTACATAGTGGTCTTAGTCAAACCATAGCTCTAGGGCTGGTAGGTTTAGGGGACCATCTACATGAGCATCCCAAAAAGATCAAGGGATCTAGGCTGGAAATTTGAGTTTAGGGCTGTGAGTGTATGTGAGTGTAGATGAGAGTAGTGAGTGAATCAACTCTAGACCAACACCCAAGGACAACCTTAAGGTCCAACAGTCCTAAGGGTGACTCATCTTGAGTTTCCCGCACAGTGACCCTACCTACTAAGTGCTAGAGGTTATGACCAATATGTGGAACTTCAAGTTTACTAGAGAAGAGTTTGGAATTTCTAGCGGTGAGGGTGCATTTTCTAGTTTTCTAAGAATAGTCATTAGGAAAGTCCTACGGCTAGACCTTAGGCTACTAAAAGGGAAAAACTAAACCTCAACCAAAAGTGAGGTCAACATGGCACTATACATATTCTAATCATTTATCTCATCTCATTTTACCAAAATCTCATTGTAGTGGGAAAGTTGCCTTTTCACATAAGAAATCTTTATCACATAAACATAGTTTAATAGTTTAATAGTTTAATATTTTAATAGTTACTGTTTAAACTTTGCATTTCAGTTTTGTTAGTAGTTAAATAATTTAGTTCTGAAAATATCTCAACATTAAAAATTAGTGACAGCAATTTTGTTTTACTTTCTATGAATTTTGTAGTTAATTTATCATTTCAAATTTAAACATTCCCCGTGGGATCGATATTTGGGGTTTAAATAGAAAGTCCTTTATTACTTGATAATGATATATATACTTGCGTAGAATCCCAAAATTAATTGCTTAAATTTCTTAATTATACATAAAGCATCAAGTTTTAGCACTGTTACATAGTAGAGTCAACTTTATAATTTTTATACAACTATATTTCCTCAGAATCAAGTTTTTGGCGTCCTTGTCACGGAGGGTAACGGTAAATTAAATAGATTTGGTAAATTAGGAAATTTAGATATATATATATATATATATCAAAATAAAGAAAATTTTAAAAATAAAAAAATCCAAAAAGAAATCTATTTTTATTTAAGAGTTATTTTTAAGAAATTTTTCTTTGTTTATTATATTTGTTTATGTAAAATATTGGATCTGAAGATTTAGTACCTTACGATTCAGAATTAGAACATACTAGTAGAAAAATTCAAAAACAACAAAAAGAAATGAAAATTTTAAACAAAATTGCGAATAGCTTATATAATCAAATAAATGAAAATCGACAAAGACCTTTAAAAGATTATGTTAATCCAACATCAGATGAAGTTCACTTAACTATTTAAGATCCTGATATTGCTTATAATTCATTTGAGCTTAAACTTGTTATTATCGAGATGGTACAAAATAATTAGTTTGGAGGAACACCTACTGATGATTCTAACTTACATCTTTCTAGTTTTCTTAAAATATGTGCTACTTTTAAATATGACAGAGTGTCGAATGATTTTTTTAGGCTTAGACTTTTTCCTTTTTCATTAAGGAATAAAGCCAAAGCTTGGTTAAATTCTTTAACACCTGGATCTATCAGAACTTGGAGAGAACTATCACAAAAATTCTTGGCTAAATATTTTCCACCCTCGAAAACTGTTAAGCTTAGAAATGATATTACATCTTTTTGTCAGTTTGAAGGGGAATCGATATATGAAGCCTGAGAAAGATTTAAGGGTCTTCTTAGAAAATATCCACACCATGCTTTACCAGATCGGTTAATAATTTAAACATTTTAAAATGGATTAGTAGGATCATTTAGATCTATTATAGATGCTGCTGTTGGAGGATCTTTAATGTAAAAACCTTTTGATGAAGCATACTCTTTAATAGAAGAAATATCTATTAATAAATTTCAATTGCCCTCTAAACGGGTAAATCCTAAGAGAGTAGCTAGTATTCATGACTCTGATGTAATGTCTAATTTAACATCTCAAACTGTTGCTATTTTGAAGAAGATTGATCAAATTGAAGTGAACTATTCTGAAATACCACCTATATTAGAGAAAAATTCACTAGGATAGAAAATTGATACTCATTCATCTTATGAAACTTTAAATGATATAAATAATTAAAATAACAATCCCTATTTTAATTATTAAAACTCTGGATGGAATAATCACCCTAATTTTAGTTAGAATAATTATAACAATTCGGTGAATCCCTCCAAAAGTTTTAACAACCAAGGAAATCATAATTATCGACCTTATTATCCTCCCGGATTTAACTCTAACCCATAAGTTAAGGAAAAGAAGTTGACGATGGAAGAAGTAATGTTGAATATAGGAAATCAAATACAAAATCAAGGGGCTGCTATTAGAAATATTAAAAATCAATTAGAACATATTGCTACTGCACATAGTAACAAACCTTCAGGAATTCTTTCTAGTACAATGAAAGTTAATCCAGAAGATCAAAATAAGGAGAAAATTAAAATTATTCAATTACAAAGTGGAAAAAAAGTTGAAACAAGAATCCAAAGAGAAACTGAAGTTGATGAAGAGAAGGAAGAAGTGGAAAATGACCACAATGAAAATGAACAAACACAAGTTTCCTAAAGAAAAAACATTACCTTCGTTTCTTCAATGACTGAAGCAGAAGAATAAAGATAAATAATTTACAAAATTTTTGGAAATCCTTAAGAACTTAACAATAAACATTCCTTTCAGTGAGGCTTTGGAACAAATGTCAAGTTATGTGAAATTTATGAAAGATATACTAAACAAGAAAATCATGTTTGCAGATCATGAGACTGTTGCACTCAGTGAAGAGTGTAGTTCTATTGTTTAGAAAAAGCTTCCTGAAAAATTAAAAGATCCTGATACTTTTACTACACCTTGTGCTATTGGGGAAAAGTTTTTTGGAAAAGCCTTATTTGATTTAGGAGCGAGTATCAATCTTATGCCTCAATCAATTTTTTAATGCTTAGATTTGGGAGAGATTTACCCTACTACTGTAAGTCTTCACTTAGCCGATCGATCAATCACTTATCCTAAAGGAGTTATAAAAGGTGTATTAGTAAAAGTGGATAAATTTATTTTCCTTGAAAACTTTATAGTATTAGATATGGAGGAAAATAAATAAATTCCTATTATTTTGGGGAGACCATTTCTTGCAACAGGGAGAGCTGTAATAGATGTGTAAAAGAAGAATTAATAATGAGAGTTAGCGATCAAGAAGTAACATTTAATATTGCAAAAGCTATGAAATATCCCGAAATAGAAAAGTATAATGAATGTTTTAGGATGGAAGTTACAGATTATCTACTCATGAGAAATTTAAGGAAAAGTTTGAAGACAAATTAAAGTAAGAAGAATTTAGTGAAAACGAGGATGAAAAAAAAAAAGAAAATTTAGATTATATTCAGGACAAATTTGAAACTTTAGATTTGTTGGAAAATGATAATAAAAATCTTACTCCTTCAAGTACTAAAGCACCTGAACTTGAACTGAAAATATTACCTGCTCATTTAAAATATGTGTTTTAGGAGAGTCATTTTCTTTGCCTGTTATTGTATATTCTGAATTAACATAAATTAATAAAGATGTTGAAACGATATAAAAAAGCTTTTGGATGGACTTTAGCAGATATTAAAGGAATTAGTAAATCAATTTGTATGCACATAATTCTATTAGATGAACAATATGAACCTAAAGCTGATCCTCAGAGGAGATTAAACTCAATAATGAAAGAAGTCCAAAAAGAAATCTTAAAATGGTTACATGCTGGAATTATATATCCTATATCAGGAAGTGCTTGGGTGAGTCCAATTTACTGTATTCCAAAGAAAGGAGGAGTGACCATTGAAGAAAATAATAAAAATGAATTAAATCCAATAAACCAAGTTACTGGTTGGTGAATTTGTATTGACTATAGAGAAATAAACATGGCCACCAGGAAAGATCACTTTCCTTTACCCTTTCCATACCAAATGTTGGATAGATTGGCTGGAAATAAATTTTATTGCTTTTTATATGGATATACCGGTTATCACCAAATTCCAATTGCTCTATAGGATCAAGAGAAGACAAAATTTACAAGCCCTTATGAAACATTTGTTTTTCGTAGAATGCCTATTGGACGATGCAATGCACGTGCAACATTTTAAAGATGTATGATGTCAATATTTAGTAATATGATTGAGCAAGAAATAGAAGTTATTATGGATGATTTTTCTGTATTTGGAACTTCATTTGAATTATGTTTAAATAATTTAGAAAAGGTTTTGGAAGTATGTGAAAGAATCAAACTTGTACAAAATTGGGAAAAATGTCAATTTATGGTTGCATGAGGTATTGTACTTGGGCATAAAATTTCAGAAATGGCATGGAAGTAGATCCTGCAAAAATCCAAGTTATTGAAAAATTATCACCTCCTACTACCGTTAAAGGGGTAAGAGCTTTCTAGGACATGATGGTTTCTACAGGCATTACATAAAAAAATTTTTAAAAATAACTAAGTTATTATGCCAAGTTTTAGAGAAAGATACAAAATTTGATTTTATTGAGGAATGCATAAAATCATTTGAATTATTGAAATAAAAATTAATCACTGCACCTATAATAGTTCCACCTCACTGGGAAAAACCATTTAAAATAATGTATGATGCTAGTGATTATGTTATTGAGGTTGTTTTAGAACAAAGGTATTAGGCTAGTAAAACTTTAAATGATGCTCAAATCAATTACACTACTACTGAAAGAGAGTTATTAGCTATTTTTTATATCTTTGATAAATTTAAACCTTACTTAATTGGAACTAAATGTATAGTGCATGTAGATCATTCTGCTATTAAATATTTGATGCAAAAGAAGGATGATAAACCAAGATTAATTAGATGGATACTTCTTTTGCATGAGTTTGATTTTATCGTAGTTGATAGAAAGGAAAATTATAATCAAATAGCTGATCATTTGTCTAGACTAGAAAAAAAATATTAACTAATTTTGCAAATGAAATTTAAAAAATTTCCCTGATGAATAATTATATAGTATTGATGAAATAGACATACTGTGGTATGATGATAGAGTAAATTATATTGTAAGTGATATTTTACCACCTGATATTAAAAATCAACAATTAAAGAAATTTATATATGATTCAAAATTTTATTTTTATTATGACCCATGTTTATATAAACAATGTAAATATCTAATTATTAGAAGGTGTGTGTCTTATGAAAAAACTCAACAGATAATTGAAAGATGCAATGATTCTAAATTTGGAGGACATTTTGGAACAAATAGAACTGCATGTAAAATTTTACAAGATGGATTTTATTGGCCTACTCTTTTTAGAGATGTTAATGAATATATTAAAACATGTGATCAATGTCATCGAGTAGGAAATATTTCTAAAAGAAATGAAATGCCTCTAAATTACACATTAGAAGTTGAAATTTTTTATGTATGGGGATTAATTTTTATGGGACCATTTATGCCTTCATTTGGAAATTTATATATATTACTTATTGTTGATTATTTGTCCAAATGGATTGAAGTTATTATTGTAGTTTGATGTGATGCTCGGAGTTTTTCTAAATTTTTAATTAAAAATATTTTTACAATATATGGAATGCCGAGAGTAATTATTATAGATGGAGGATCTCATTTTAAAAATAAGAGAATAAAAAATTTGATTAAGAAATATGATATTATGCATAGATTCTATACTACTTATCATTATTGAATAGTGAAATAAAATGAATTTTAGAAAAAGCTATAAATCCTTATAAATTGGATTAGTCTACTGGATTAGACACTGCATTATGGGCATATAGAACTGCTTATAAGACTTCTATTGGAATGTCTCCATACATACTTATTTTTGGAAAAAAATATGTCGATTACCATTAGAATTGGAGCATAAAGCATTTTGGGCTATTAAGGAATTTAATTTTAATTTAAAATGTTTCTGTGAGAAAAGACTACTGCAACTCAATGAACTTGAGGAGATTAGAAATGAAGTGTATGATAATGCAAAAATCTATAAAGAGAAAATGAAAATATAGCATGATCAGAAGATTATTAAAAAGAATTTTGAACCTGGACAAGAAGTTTTATTATATAATACAAGATTGAGATTATTTCTGGGAAAATTGAAATCGAGATGGTTAGGACCATTTAAGGTGATTAAAGTCTATTATTATGGAACTGTTATTATTAAAGATCCTAAAATTGGAAGAATCTTCAAAGTTAATGGGTATCGATTGAAACATTATTATGAAGGACGCATACCACAATTTAAAGAAATCTTAATGTTAAGTCAACCCAACTAAACCAATGGTATGTCGGGTCGATGACATTAAACAAAGAGCTTTGTGGGAGGCAACCTATATATATATATATATATATATATATATTACTATTTTGTTTAATAACTGTTTTATATATTAGGAATCAATAATTATACACAATTCACAATTTTATATATCATAAATTAAGAAAAATCTTGATATTGGAGGAAAATTTGGAATCAAATTGAAAAAAATTAAGAATGGGTGCAGAATTGGCTCTAGCGCCGACAACGCCACTATAACCAAGCTCTGGAGCCGACATCACTATCAGGAGCGCCGACAGTGCTGTAAGTAGTTTCGTGCGGTTTGATGAATTTGGCAAACTTTGGTGGGATGGAACGAAGGAATAATCGTCGGGAGGTGTTTTTAAAGTCCTAAAAATTGCCTTAGACAACTAGAAATATCTTATTTTCGAATTTAATAGCTTCCAATTCCATAAATACTTTCAAGTATGTAGTTTTCAATAAAAAAAAGTTTATTAGTTTTGACGTGCAGAGATTATACGACAAAGTTATTATGAAAAAGAGACTTATCAAAAAAAGAGGCTTTGTTAATCATAGATTTATTAATCCAAGTTCTCTGATTGATAAAATCATTGTACAAAGATGATGAGAAGTTTTGTGCTACACTACCGCTGTAGTTGTTGTACCAGTAGTAAGAGACTTATCAAAAAGAGAGGCTTTGTTAATCATAGATTGATTAATCCAAGTTCTCTTATTGATAAAATCATTGTACAAAGATGATAAGAAGTTTTGTGCTACACTACCGCTGTAGTTGTTGTACCATTAGTGAAAGAATTCTATGTCAACTTACATGGAATTTCCCAAGGAGTCGTCTTCATACGAGGTAAGGTTGTATCATTTACTCCTCGAATCAATGAATCGTATATGATAGAAAATGTTCCAATATGTCATTATACAAATTTCATCCCAACAAGAGATTTGATGCATGATGTCTATAATTTTCTGTCGGATGAAAATGATAACTAGGAAATCTGAGATGAGGGATATGTTAGTTTCTCTACTTCATTGCTTAATTCAATATCAAAATAGTGGCATTTCTTCATTTCTACAAAATTACTCCCTACCACGAAGAATAGTAGAGTCATCAAAGAAAGTGCTATTTTAAATTATTGCATTCAAATGGAAAAGCTCATTGATGTAGGATCTATCATTTTTAAATCTGTTATGGGTATTATTATGAATGGGCCTATATATGAACTGGGGCATCCTTCCACAATTTTCCTACTTAGTTGTCAATCTCAAGTTCCATATGAAAGTTGGGAAAAAGTTTTGTTACCTTGGAAGCCCATGATTCCTATTGATGATAATTATATTGGGAATGGAAATGAAGCATTAGATGTTATCTTAAATCATTCATCACATGCTTCAACTCCATTAATGCCACAAACAGTTGGAAGTTCACTCGCTTTGGAAAAGAAAATAAAGAAAATTGAAAGAGAACTTCAGAATATTATGAATGTAATAAGAAAACTTAACTACCTTTTTGATCACCTAGATTGGAGGATGAAGGAGAATTTTGATTATACTAAAACAATTGAAGCAGGTTTAGTGTGGATGTTTAAAGAAAAAGGATGGATCGAAGAAAATTTGACTGATCAATTTCCGTACCGACCCTTCTACAATCTGTACTTTCATTACCAGTCTATGGGAGATATTAGAGGAGGAGAAAATAATGAAGATAAGGCTAAATAATTGAAAAAGTTGGACTCTCAACTAGTTTATAATATTTATGTAATTGTGTGGATTTTATTTAGTTCTCTTTGCTTTAGAATTCTAAACTTTAATTGTGTGTATAGTTTTGTGTCAGCATTCTAGTGTTGTGGCTTGATTTTGATGCTGAATTATAATTTAGTTTGCTTTATGTGTGTGAAAGTGTGATTATAAAAATGTATTTGTAAAGTATATTTCATATATAAAAGTTAGTTTGGTGTTGTTTGTGAAAATGTTTGTTTGTGCATTATTGTTAGATGAAGATTAGTATTGAAAAAGATTAAATAAACTTTGGAGTAAATTGAAAGAAATTGAAATTTGAAAAATATTCAAAAATTGGATTTTTAGGCCTTCAGTGCCGACGACACTGGCATGGGCACCGACAACACCCTCGACGCGAGAACAGCTAAACCCCTTAAAATTCTCGATTTGCAACATAAAACTCCATTTTTACCCTTTGAGTCACCTTCAACCTCTGGTTTTTGCACCTAGGGCTTGCTATTGCTCGGATTTGAGGCAATTTTGAGGCAAAAGAAGTTCAGATTTCATCTTCTCTAGGTAAGAGCTACACTTTGAACTAAAAAATTTTTTATTTTCACCAAATATTTATCTCACATTGCGAGATCCAAAATTTTTTTAATTTTTTGAAAGATTTTGAGAAAATCCTTTGGTTAAGAACTCTTACTTAGTAGATTTAAGTTTAAAGCATTTCCCTTTGTCATTTTTCGAATTTTGGGAATTTATTTGGCTTTTTATCAAATTTTGTTGGATTTACCATGGCACCTATAATGAGCAAAGGAAAGAGAAAAGTGGATTATGACGAACAAAAAATTGTCAGCTTCAAGACTAGTGCTCATTTCCATAGTCTACTTGAAGTTAAAGAAGTGATTTCGGATCGAGAATTTAAAAATCTAGACGGAGAAGTCGAAAGATTAATCAATGCTCGACAGTGGGAAATTTTTTGTTGTTTTACTGTCGAAGTGATTATTGATGTAGTAATGGAGTTCGATGCCAATTTTAAAGATACTTCTAAAATCTTTGTTTTTGTTCGTGGGAAAATGGTGGAGTTTTCTCTAAGAAAGATTAATGAATTTTATCAATTAGAAGATGTATACAATTACCAGTATAAATTGTTTTCTGCTACGAATGAGGCCTTCGATGAGGTTATTTTTTTCTTAATGATGGAAGAAGAACCTGGAAGGTAAAAAATGGTGTTATGGTAAACTTTCCTCTTTCTATGTTAAATGTAGTATTTAAGGCTTGACACTACTTTATTTCTGGAAGAATGATACCAACAAATCATCATAGTGAGGTTACAAAGGATACAGCCATCCTAAACTTTTATATCCAGCAGGTGATGAGGATAAATGTAGGCTCTATTATTTATATGAACACTCAATCTATTGCTTTGGGAGAAAGCACTGATAGTTTAGCACATCCTGACCTGATCTTCACACTCTATGAACAAGCAAGAATTGATTTTAAACTAGAGGAGGAGAGGATTGAGCCTCTAAAATCTATTGGGCTTGGCCAATATAAAGACATGAATCTCATGTTGGATGGAGGTCTGGAAGTAATGCTACCCCTACTTCTAGTGACCCTACTCTTCAAGAACTTATGGAGCAGATGATGATCGAACAGGGAGATATCTTTAGAATAGATCATAGAATGGAAAACATGGAGGCTAGAAATGCTCACACTGATGATTTGATAAGACAAGAGTTTGAATATGATGTTGCTTATGATGATGCGATGGTCAGAATATGAAGGGTGATCACTCAGTTCAGTTTCCTACTCACCCAGTCTTTACTCTATAGCAGCAACAAAATTTGAATGTGGAAGAAGAAGAAGAAGAAGAAGACGATGATTGGTGGTATGTCAGTTTGATCTTTCTTTTAGTTTATGTTTGATTGTACTTTGTTATTTTGTTGTTTGTTTTTGTTATATTGTTGAGAATGTTTGTTTTTAGATTGTCAGACTCTGTTTTATTTTAGATATTATGTTGTGAACTGTAGTATTATAAACCTGTTTGTTATTTGAAATTCAGTTTAGTACTATTGTTAGTTTTAGCATTTTGTTAGATGTGATGTAATTAACTCTTTCTCAAAATATTTTATATGTATTATGTGTTATTTAATGTTTTAATTCTTATAGTTTTTTATATTAGCACCTGCAATATTTCATAATTAAGTTTCAAAAATCAAAACCTTCAATAGGTATGTCTTTTCTTAATGTATTAAATGTTTTCTTTCACCCTTTATTTTTTATTTCTTTATGCTAAATCTTTTAAAAATTTAAGTTTGGGGGGAAAGAAAAATTCATTTTTAAAGAAAGAAACTTAATTTTATTTGTCCTCATTTAGCTATATTTTCAAAAATTTTAAATTTAACATGACATGTGGTATTAGAGGTTAACTTTAGAAAACTATATTTATGTTTCTAAATATATAGTAAATTTAAGTAAAAAATTTCAATAATAAAGGTTAATTTTAGAGACTAAGATATTTGGTATGAGAGAATAACACTATGTTTTTCTATTGTAAGTAAGGAAATTTGTATTTTTGAAGTGTTAAAAATCTTAGAGATTCATGTAAAAAGAAAAGAATAAAAATTCATGAAAAATCTTTAAGCTAATATAAATTTATAAAGTGAAGGAGTGTGGAAAGCTTTTAACTTTAAGAAGAGGATAGCGAAGCTTAAAATCATTAAAGGCTATCTAGATATAGTAATCCTGGCCTAAAAAAAAAGAGAGAAGAAAAAGAAAAGAAAAAGGTTTGAAAATTGTCGTAAAAAAAAAATAAATAAAAAGAAAAAGATATAAGGAGAAGCTTGAGGATATGCTTAATTAAAAATTAGCTTCACTTGAATCAACTTAAAGAAGAAGGCTTTGCTACATTTTCTAAACTTGTATTTGAGTATTAACATATTTAATATTAAAGTTTCATGAAATTCTTTATAATATGGTTACTATAAGTGACTTTAATATGATGATTTTCAATTTTTCTCGAAAAGAATAGAGATTCAGAAATCTTGGACTTGATTGCTGGATATTCTTATACCTTTAGTATTAACTGGAGTTGTTTTGAGTTTTTCTTAAGTTATGTTATTATGTTTAGTGGACTAAAGTATGGAAATCAAGAAGATTAATTTCTTTACCATAAGTCATATTTTTATGTAGTGAAGGAGTTACTTAAGGACAAGTAACATGTAAGTTTGGGGGATTTTGATATACCAAAAATATATGCATTTTTAAACAAATATTTTATACTTATTTTTTATGATATTACACTTTAATGAAAGGTATTTTTCTTGTTTTCTTGCAGGTTGTTGATTTTTAGGACTTGGAGCAAAAAGGAAGCAAAAATGATGAAATTTGGAGTCAAAATAGAGAATATGAAAATTTGTTCAACACCAACGGCGCCAGACAGGGCGCTGATGGAGCCGTTCGAGAGAGAGCAACGAATTAAATAGAAGACCAATAGCACCAACGGTAGCAGAATGGGCACCGACGGTGCCTATGTCAGTTCAGACCCTATTTATAGAAGAATCAACGAATTTGGACGCTTTTTGAAAAGTTTTTAGATGTACCTATTGGAGAATCGACTCTAGGCTTTATTTGGGGCCAAAATTGATAAAAAAAAGTGACACTTCATGACTTCTCATCGGCCAAAATTTCAATCTCCTACGCACCACACACTCTTCCATTTCATTCCACAACCATTTAGAGTCCATTATTCTTATAATTTAGAGTTTTTGTGGTGAGATTAAGTGTGAATTCTTCTCTAAGCATTGTTGGAGAAGGAGAAAAGTGAGAGATTTCTTCTTTCTACATTTTCTAGGAGAGGCTACGAGGGATTTTCTTTGAGAAAGAGTTTCAGATAAGTGTTGTTTGTTTAGTAGTGTTTTATGAACTTTCTTTTATATATGAAATTTATGTTTTGTTGTATATTTCTCATGAATTCTGAGTAGTTTCCTTTATCTTTATCCTTACTCTGAGATATGTAGAAATGAAGAGATAATATGGATGTGCCAATGTTTAAATATAAATAAATTTTGATGGTTTTCAACTCCAAACTTAATTTACTTTTTGATCTGGTCAATTGAATTGTTAAAATTTGTTGTGAAACATATAATCCATAAAATGGAGTATGAGTTCTACAACAGAGTGAGAATCACATTTGATTACATGAAGGAGAATTTTGTTCATGGAATTAAGTGCAAATAAATATGGAAATTTACATTGTTGGGTGTAGAATTGGAGATTTTAGGGTGACAGGCTAAAAATCCCTAATTTGGCCTTAATGTTTAAGAACTAAAGCGAGAGTTAGCTTTTAGGGGAAGGAAAGTGGGAGCTCTAGAGTGGGAACCAGTATCCTCCTAGCCGAGCCATGGATTTAGGCACTAAACCTGGGATTGGCCAATGATTTTCTTTAACACTGTATGAGGGTAGAAAATTAAAACTGCTCCTATTTGGCACAATACATATTCTAACCATTTATCTCATCTCATTTTACCAAAATTTCATTGTAGTGGAAAAGATGTTTTTTCACATAAGAAATCTTCATCACATAAATATATTTTAATAGTTTAATAGTTTAATAGTTTAGTTGTTACTTTTTAAACTTTGCATTTCTGTTTTGCTAGTAGTTAAATAATTTAGTTCTGATAATATCTCAACATTTAAAATTAGTGACAATAATTTTGTTTTACCTTCTTTGAATTTCCCTAGTTAATTTATCATTTCAAATTTAAACCTTCCCTATGGGATCGATATTTGGGGCTTAAATAGAAAGTCCTTTATTACTTGATAACGATGCATATACTTGCATAGAATCTCAACATTAATTACTTAAATTTCTTAATTATATATAGAGTATCAAGTTTTTGGAACTGTTGCATAACAGAGTCAACTTTATAACTTTTACACAACTATATTTCCTCAGGATCAATTCACATATTTTTCTATAATTTTTTTAATTTCTTGATTGGATAATTGAGCCAAACCACTTATATGAGGATGATAAGCAGTAGCAATTCTATGGATTATATGATATTTCTTCAATAAAATCTCCATTATGGCTTTTCTGAAATGACTTCCCCCATCATTTAAAATAACTCTCAGCTTCCCAAATCTACAAAATATGTTCATTTTCAAAAATTCTGTAGCACTTTGAGTATCACATCAAGGTAAAGCAATAGCTTTTATCCATTTAGATACATATTCTACTACTAATAGTATGTATAAATTTCAGAAGATGGTATAAATGGTCCCATGAAATCTAATCACCAAACATCTAATATTTCAACTTCTAGCATATAATAGAGGGGCATCTCATTTCTCCGAGAAATATTGCCTACTCGTTTACATTTATCTCAAGTTTTGGTATAAGCATTAACATCTTTAAATATTGTAGGCCAATAAAATCCATATTGTAAAATTTTGTATGATGTTTTATCAACACCAAAATGTCCCCCAAAATCAGAATTATGATATTTTTTGATAATTTCATAAGTGTCTTCTAAAGGTACACATCTTCAAAATAATCAAATCCTTTCCTTCTTTATATAAAAATGGGTCATCCCAAAAATAAGTCTTAGCTTCAAATATAAATTTCCTCTTATGTTGGTATGTCATTCCATAGGGTACAATATCATTTACAAGAAAGTTCACAATGTCGGCATATCACGGAACACGCCACTCATTAATATTGAAAACTTTTTCATCTGGAAAATGTTCATTAATTTCTTTTCAAAACAGAGTGGTTTTTCTAACTCAAGTGTGGACAAATGATCAGTAATTTGATTTTCAGTCCCTTTCTGATCTACTATTTCAAACTTAAATTCTTGCAAAAGAAGAATCCATCATATAAGTCTTGGTTAGCATCCTTCTTTTTCATTGAGTACTTAATAACAGAATGATCTATATGCACTACACAATGAGTTCTAATTAAATATGATCTAAATTTATCAAAGGCATATACTATTGCTAATAACTCTTTTTTAATTGTTGTATAATTAATTTGGGTTTTATTAAGAGTTTTACTAGCATAGTAAAATATTTTAAAAATTTTATCATATCTTTGTCCTAAAACAGCTCCAATAGCATAATCAATAGCATCAAACATCTTTTCAAAAGATTTTCCCCAATCTGGTGAAACTATAATTGGTGCAGTGATTAATTTTTCTTTTAATAACACAAAACTTTTAGGCACTTTTCATCAAAATTGAAAATTGCATCTTCCTCCAGTAAATGGCATAAAAGCTTAGCAATTTTTGAAAAGTCTATAATAAATTGTCTATAGAATCCAGCATGTCCTAAAAAACTCCTAATTTCCCGAACATTAGCTGAATAATGTAAATTAGCAATCACTTGAATTTTAGCAGGATCTACTTCCATACCTTTTTCTGATATTTGATGTCCTAATTCAATTCCTCCTGCTACCATAAATTGGCATTTTTTCCCAATTAATGACTAAATTTGTTTCTTCATAATGCTTAAGAACTTTTGAAAAACATATGTAAAATGAGGTTCCAAACACTAAAGAATCATCCATAAACAATTCAATCCCTTTTCAATTAAATCACAAAAAATTGTCATCATAAATCTTTAAAATATAGTAGGGGCTTACATAAATTGAAGGGCATTCTTCTAAAAGCAAATTTACCATAAGGACGGGTAAAAGTTGTTTTCTCTTAATCCTCAGGAGCTGTTTGAATTTAGTGATAACCAGTATATCCATCCAAAAAACAAAAGTATTTATGCTCAGCTAGTTTATCCAGTATTTCATCTAGAAAGGGGTAGTGCAAAATGATCTTTCCTTGTGGAGAGATTTAATTTTCTATAATCAATGTATATTTGCCACTCTGTGATTTGTCTAGTAGGTATTAATTCATTAAGTTCATTCACAGTTATATTTACTCCTCATTTCTTAGAAACACAGTGAATTTGAATAACCCATGCACTATCTTAAATAGGGTAGATAATTACACCATCAAACCACTTTAAAATTTCTTACTTTACAGCTTCTTTCATAACAAGAGTCAATCTCCTTTGAGGATCACCCATGGGTTTTGTAGTTCTTTTCCATATGAATTCTAGGCATACAAATTGAAGGGATGATTCTATTAATATCATCTATTGTCCATCCAAATGCTTTTTAAAATTTTTCAAATTTTTCATCAATCTTTCTTCTTCTTTCGTCATTAACTTTGAGGAAATTATAACTAGTAGAGTAGAGGAATCACCTAAAAAGGCATTTTTTAAATGATCAGGAAGTAATTTCAACTCAAGTTCTGGAGGTTTTTCAATTGATGCATAAAATGATTTATCTTTTTCTATCGTGTCCAAAAATTTAAAACTTTCTCAAACATAGCTTGAATATTCCTTTAAAATATTTTCACATTGATCTAATTACTCTTCTTGCTTGTGTTCCAAATCTTTTACTTTAGATTTTTCTTCATAATTAGTTTTGAAATGGCATTCACTTAGGTATCTTATAATATACATTCTCTAGCATTCATCATCTTTACCTTTTGTAGGATATTTTATTAATCTTAAAATGTTAAAAGTAACAGTTTTATCATTGCGTGCATATTTAATTCCCCTTTTTGCACATCTATCATTGCTCTTCTTGTGGCTAGGAAAGATCTCTCCAAAATGATAGGTATCTCTTTATCTTCCTCCATATCTAGTATAATGAAACCAACAGGAAAGATAAATTGATCCACTTTCATTAGGACATCTATAACTCCTTCAGGGTACGTTATCGAACGATCTGCTAACTGTAAAGTTATAGTAGTAGGGGTCATTTCTCTTAATCTCAGTCTTTTAAATATTGATAATGGCATAAGGTTAATGCTTGCACCTAAATCACATAAAACTTTCCCATAAAATCTATCTCCTATTGCACATGGAATTATAAAGCTATCAGGATCTTTAAGCTTTTGAGGAAGCTTTTTCTTAAGTATAGCACTGCACTCCTCACTAAGTGCAACAGTCTCTTTATCTTCATACTTCAATTTCCTATTGAGAATATCCTTCTTAAACTTTACGTAGCTTGACATTTGTTCTAAGGCTTCAACAAATGGATTATTAATTGTAAGCTTCTTACAAATTTCCAAAAATTTTGAAAATTACTTATCCAACTTCTGTTGACAAAGTCTTTGAGGAAATGGAGGTGATGGTTTTTCTAAATCAATTTCCAGTGGAGAAATAGGTCCTTATAAATCTTTTGGAGCATCCTCTTTTGATTCTTTAATTTCTTCTCTCTCTACTTCAGTTTCTTTTTTAACCCTACCTTCCAAACCTCTTCCGCTTCTAAGTTAAACGTCTTTTACTTGATCTTTATTCTAGTCTTTTGGATTTTTTTTGTTATTACTAGGAAGTGTTCCTTACGATCTATTACTTAATGAATTTTTGATTTTTCCAAGTTGAATATAAATATTTCTAATTGTAGCTCCTTGACTTTGTAACTGATTTCCCATTTGTAACATCACTTCTTCTATAGACAACTTCTTCTCCTTAAATTATGGATTACTGTTGAAACATAGATGATAAATAGATGTATAATTATTATTCGCTTGGTTGTTCCAGTTTCCCGATGAGTTTACTTGATTGTTTCCCAATTGTTGATTATTACCACTTGTAGTACTATTCCAATTGAAGTTGTGATGGTTCTTCCAACCTGGGTTATAATAATTTGAATATGGGTTATTCTGCTTGTTAATTATGGCATTCAAAGTTTCTAATTATGCTTAAGAATCTACCATTTTGCCTAATGAATTCTCTTCATTCATAGAAAGTGGTTGAGAAAAATTCATTCAAAATTGGTCTAACTGCTTTGAAATTGCAGCAACTTGATTTGCTAACATAGTAAATGCATCAGATTCATGAATATTGGTTATTGTCTTAGGATTTACCCTCTCATAAGGCCATTGAAAATTATTGGTAGCCATTTCTTCAATTAAAGCATAAACATCATGAAATGGTTTTGACATCAATGAACCACGAGCAACGACATCGATAATAGATCTAAGAGATCCAGCTAATCCATTATAAAAAGTTTGAATTATTAACCAATCTGGTATAACATGGTGTGGATACTTTCTTAAGAGTTCTATAAATCATTTACATGCTTCATAAATAGATTCCCCTTCAAACTGATTAAAAGATGTAATATCATTTCTAAGCTTCACGGTTTTTATGGTGGAAAATATTTAGCAAGGAAT
This sequence comes from Phalaenopsis aphrodite, assembly GCA_003013225.1. NCBI lineage: Eukaryota > Viridiplantae > Streptophyta > Magnoliopsida > Asparagales > Orchidaceae > Phalaenopsis > Phalaenopsis aphrodite. Next base: position 35,152 of record NEWO01001082.1, on the reverse strand, counting down.
TTTTTTGTTATATTACCCCAAGTTCTGATAGATCCAAGTGTTAATGAATTAAACCACATATTAGCTTTATCCCTCGGTGAGAAATAAAATAACAAAAGTCTTATGGCATCATCTGATACACCATCATCTTTAAATGTAGCACACAATTCTAAAAAATTGGCAAGATGTAAATTTGGATCTTTAGTTGATGATCCCCCAAACTACGATAGGTTTTTGTTCAAATGAATTAGCCACTACAATAGGTTTTTGAATACTATAATGAAATTCATCAACCGTAGGATTGGCATAATCTCGTAAAGGTCTGAATTCTTGATGAATTTCAGCATTTTAATCATTTTGGTTTGCCATTTGGTAATTTGTTTAGACTTTTGAAAACTTTTATTTTTTTTTCTTTTGCTTTTTCTGATTTTCTTAAAAATTCTCCCTAATTCAGAATCATAGGGCACTAGTCCTTCAAAACCTGAACTACGCATACACTAAAAAAAATAAAATAAAATAAAACACACACAAAAATACTATAATAAGATATTCCTACAATAACTCTTAAGGTTTAAATAAGACTTTCTAAAATAGAAATTTTTTTTCAATCAATCTCCCAAGCAACAGCGCCAGAAACTTTATCCCGACTATTTATATGCAACAATATAATAATGTATTCAATTATATTCTTCACTTATCTTTCCTACTTTACAACAACACCAAAAAATTGATCCTCAGAAAATAAGAATTTAACTTTTTAATTTATATATATATTTATAAATATATATATATATATAGGATACTATGCAAGTATACGTATCGTTATCAAGTAATATAAGACTTTTTGATTATGCCCCAAATATCGAACCCACAAGGAGTGTTCATAATATACACTTCTAAATAATAAACTTTCTATTTCAAAAAGACAATTACTTAAACTATAGATATTTTTACAGTAAATAAAATTCAATTTTTTTATTTTTTTTTATATTTTGACAAAACAGAAATAGCTTCTAAATATAACTTTAGTTTATGTAAAAGAAAAGCACGAAATATGAAATATTTTTATCCTTATCATGAATTAGGAATAAGTATAGGAATTCTGTTGTAGAATTATTCAAATTGTATTGTGCGAAATAGGAGCAATATTAATCTTTACCCTTACTAGAGATGTTATAAAGAACATTGGATAACTTAATATTTGAATAGTTCTAAAGACCAGCTAGGCAAGGAAGATACCAACTCTCTCTCTAGAGTTCCCTCGATTTCCCTCCACCTCAGGGCTAACTTCCATATCAAAACCTAAAATAATAAACGAAGTTGGGGGCTTTACCCTATCACTCTAAAATCCTCTAACTCTACACCCTTCAATGATTATTTCCTTATTTATTTGCAATAAATCATATGAATTACATTCTCATTCATACAACCTCATGTGATTCTTTCCAATTGTTCACTGAGACAATATCGGCCCGGTTCTTACATGTTATCACAACAAATTTTAACATCTAAATGGGTCAGATCAAGAAATAAATGAAGTACATGAAGTTAAATCATCACAACTTCTTCCAACAGTAAAGATTAATACTGTCCACAACTTCCATCCAACACTTTAATTACTTATCATTTTAAGGAGAAAGATAAATAAAACTACTCAGAACTCATGGAGAAAATAAAACCACACTTTATTTTAAAAGTAGAAATCATTGTCAAACCAACAAGAAGTCTCGATTAAAACCAAAAATAGTTTAAAAACAAATATAAAAACTTATCTCAAATCCTCCACCAAACTCTTGAAGTTCCTTTGAATCTCTTCTCTCTTACAACACTCTTAACTCTCACAATAAAACTAAAACAAAAAGGAAAAAAAATAAATTTGTGGTGCCTGAAAAATCTCTCCAAAAGTTCCTCCACAAACTATTTCAAGAACTTCTCAGGTCTCTCCCCATTTTTCTCTCAACTTCCTTCTTTTATAATTTTCTAATAGGTGTCTTGGTAACTCTTCAAAATTTGTCCTGATTCGATGTATTTTCCAAGGGATGTCTCCTTTCACAAGTCTTTTAACCATATTTTTGTTTCTAGTGGACATAACCACCCTATTTAGTCAATAAGTGCCTCAAATATCTCTTCAAAACTCAGCAAAATGAATTAACCTATCAAATAACTGACTTTGGCACTTAAGCGCGGGAACTTTGACACTTAGACATGCCCTTCTCTATTTCACCAGCGCTTAAGCACTGGATCTGACGCTTAGGCGCCAAAACACTTTTGGACCACTTTTGCATTTTTCCTCCAAATTTGCTCTTTATTCACTTCTTTTAGCATTTTTCACCTTTTTACTTGTACCTCAAAGAAAAACACACAAATACCTTCCATTAAAGCGTAATATCTCAAAAATAGGTATAAAAATGTGTCTAAAAACACTATATATTTTATGTGTATCAGATTTCAATCAAAGTCCACCCTAGGGTAGTCTGGTTGTGGGGCTTCTATGGGGGATCTTTCTCTCTCACTTAGAGGATGGTGTGGGTGCAATTAATTTAACTTTGGTGGATTCTAGAAGGATGCCCTGTTTTGGGCTTAATTTTAAGCTCCAAAATTGAGTTCATGCAGTGGGTTTAAGGGCTTAAGGATGGTTTGATTGAACTTAGTGGGTCTTGAAGAAGCTTTGGGATCAATTTGGCAGAGTCTCCCAAAGGAATTTCAAGCTCTTTTGTCTTGGCAGTGGAGGGTGAGTTTAAATAAAGGAGGAAAGAGAAGTCATCAAAGGCAACTGGTGGGTGCCATAAGTTGCTTATCTGGAGGGCAGAAGTGTGCAAAAATCCAATTGGGATGAGGCAACTTGGATGGGTTTAATTTTTGGTTTTAGTCAAGGGAGGCTTTTGGATTTGGATTTTCCGGTGGCCAAGGTGGTCGGTCGGCCAGAGAGGGGTCACCATCTAACTCAGGGAGGTCAGGGCTTGGGTTTGTTGATGTCAATTAGGGTTTGTCATGTATAAAGTTCTTAGATTAAAGAGGAATGAGGGAAGGGTCATTTTGGGTCAAGTCATGGTTTGGGGGTGGGTTAACCCACCAAGGAAGGTTTGGGTGCTTAGAAGAATCAGGTGGTTCAGGTGAAGTGGTGCAGAGAGGTCCCCATCCAAGTGATTTTGGATAAGCATGGGTTTAAGTGTGTCATTAAAAGGGTTAAAAAAACCTTTTTAAAGAGGCTTAAAAGTGGCTTGCCCTCTTGAAATTAATAGCTTGATGAGGTGGCAAGGCTCTCATGGCTCACCTAGTGGCTTCATGGCTTATCTTTTGCTTGGCTAATTTTCATGAGAAATAATTTTGGATTTATGTGGTATTTTTGGTGAATTTTGTCATGAGGCCTGATATGGAATTATTTGATCATGGACTTAAGAATTAGGGAGTGATTTTGATTAAAGGGATGATGGGGAGTAAAAGCATCATATGGGCTTTTGATTGAAATTAGGCTTTTTGAATTAAACATGGTGGGCTTGGGCCTTTAAATTGAGATTGATTTTGGGCTAAACTTTGGGCAAATTGAATGTTGAATTTGGTATAGGGAGATGTCATGGAGAGTTTGGAAAGGATTTAAAGTGATTTGAATTGAATAGGAAGGCTAATTTGGTGGATTTAGTCATATGTTCAAAATTTGGGCTTTTTTTATTTGGGTGAAATTAGGCTTGCAATCGGGTCAAATTGGGCTTGAATCTTGTTTAGATTGGGATTGGGGGTACTGAATTTTGGTTTGGAATTGAAATTGGGTAAGATAGGGGTCAATTAGGACAAGATTGAGGCTAATTTGGGGGAAATTAGGCCCTTAAGGACCAATTTGGGGTTTTTGTTCAAATTGGGTCAATGTGATGTTTAAAAGTTGAAATTTTGAATGTGTGGGAAGATTTTGGAATTTTTGGGAATTTTTGCAATTTTTGGGTCATGAGGGGCATTTTGGTAATTTTTTTGGGAATTTTGTGATTCTAGTGAATTTTGGCCAATTTAGGTAGTGGTGAGTGGTTTGAGATGTTTTTTGGCCTAATTTGGGTATTCTGGGTAATTTTGGGATTTTTTGGAAATATTAGGGTTGTAGGGGTATTTTGGTAATTTGGTGATTTAGGGCTAGAATGGGTAAGTAAGCGTGAAGTCATGTCAAACCAATAGGAGCCATGTGAGGACTCATTTTGGATAATCAATATGTTGGTTCTAACCCTCTTAACCAAAGACTAGGGTTATAGGTTCATTCGTATGAGCTTTCCAAAAGGAATCATGAGACCAAGTCAAGGGGTCTTATGGTTTAGGGTATGTAAGAAAGTTTAGTGTGTGCAAACCATCTCAACCAAAACCAGACCACCCAGGGTTAGTCCTAATGTATGTCCATCTTATGGGAGACTCCCCTTGAGCTCCCCCATACTGACCCCACCTACAAAGTGCTAGAGGTTAGGACCAATATGTGAAACTTCAAGTTGAGCAAATAAGAGTTTAGAATTTCTAATGGTGAGGGTTCCTTCTTTTTTTTTAGGGAATATTCAACAAGAAAATCCTATGGTTAGACCATAAGCTACTAAAGAGGACAAAGCTATATCTCAACCAAAAACGTGGTCAACAACAACGTCTTAATTCTTAATCAAAATCAAAGATTTAACGGAGGCAAGATGAGTTGGGACACAGGACAAATCCATCTTTATTCTATTTTTTTTTATTTGACCTTATTTTTCATCAAGTTGGTCCATTAAACTTGCTTGTAGTGGAACATGTGGATGATCTTGACATTTTTTTCTTTACTGTTAGAGGTTCATGTTTTAGGGGGCAAGGCAATACCTAATGTTGCCAACACATAAGCCAATGTATTAGGGATAATCTTGTCCATGGTTTTGATCCTACAAAAATATCTAAAAGCTCCCAGTAGTTCTTTGGAAGGAGATTTTGTTATAAATTTGAAGTAAAGAAAGGAGGTGTAATGAGAAGGAGAAAGAGCTAACATCATTTATATATTCGGTTAGTGTGTTTATTAGTGTCATTAAAGACTTTGAAAGGATCAAAACATTTAATTTAAATGACCAACAATAAATTTAGGTCTTGCAAATAAGCCTCAATACCCCCAGCACCAAAGTGCCCGGAATTATACTGGCGTCTCGTTACCAATAACCCGGTGTTAAGGCGTTCTACCTAAGCACCTTGGTGTCACTATCGCGGTGCTTTGGTGACACTATCTTGGTGCTTAGGTACCAAACCCTCGTGCTTGACAAAACCAGTAAAACTGCCCCAGTTTAGCTCATTTTCGCACGAGCTCCTCCCCAACTTTTCTCTGACGATAAGAGGGTGATACTTAGGGCATCCTTTCCCTTTGAATTTGAGCTCATTCAAGAATCTTTTTTGTTTGTAATTCACCTCCCTAAGTTAAATTTCTGCACTGTGATCTTGCATCTCCATTCTTCATCAGAAATTTGTTAAGGATGTTTGGGAAATAAGTAAAGAAGAGGACATTATATTGGGGAGAGATTCATTAAGTTTTTAATTTGCATATTTTGTGCACCCATATCATTTCTAAAGCCTCTTTTCATCGAAAAGTTTCATTGCTCTAACTTGAAATGGCACCAAAAACCAAAGTTACCAAAGAAAATGATGCACTAATGTCTTTATTTTCCCTGTTGTTATATTGTTGCATTTATTTTCTTATTATGTTGCACTGGACATTTTCTCTTGATGTTGATGTTATTGATGTACTGATTAGAATTTATTGATGCTCTAGACTTAATGTGAATTTATCTATTGTAATTTTGTAACTCTTTTTAATGCAAAATTCATGTTACCTATTGAATTGAGATTCACTTACTGGTCCATAATTGTCTTTTCTATTTATACCTATATATTTTTTATGTCAAACTCAATTGGTAGAAAGTAATTCAGGACCATTTTCTCCCTATTTTTATTTTTTTCTGAATATATAAATGTTAAATAAATAATTTAGGGGGAGAGACTTTTGAAAGCTTATCTTTATTTTCCTCATTAACCCACACTTAAAATTGTTATGTTCTTAAAAGGATTTGAAGTATGTGGCGTTAACTTTATACTATTTCAATTTTGATTATAGGAATGACATAGTAAATTTATTTGAAGTTCTATGTAACTAAGTTTGTTCTAGAGTTAAGTTATCTTGTAGAAAACATGTAGAAAAATGATTTTACTATTTGTTGTAGAAAATAGTTGTATATTTGAAAAACTAGGAATCCTTAGATTTACATTTCAAAACATTTGAGCCTCTATGAAAAACTTATTTCAACTAATTCTTTCGACTTTTTTAAAAAAAAATTAAAGTGAAGGAGAGCAATCGGTTTTACTTTAAAGAGATCACCGTGAAATTCAAAATTACTAAAAGCCTATTCAAATATAATAATCCTCTAATAGATTTGTTAAGGATTGAAAAAGATCCTAATAAAATAAAGAAAAAAAAGGAGAAAAAAAAAATTAAGGGAGGACAAGCTTGAGGAGAAGCCTAATTAAAAATTGGTTTTACTGTAATCTTTTTAAAGCAAAAGTCTTTATTACAATCCTAAACTTGTTGATATTCTGAAAATTAATCATTATAAATAGAGTGCTTTAATTCTATTTTCTATACTTTCTAAGGATCCTATGCTTGACAAATATAAATGGTTTTCAAAGTAGATAGAAAATCAGGATTTTAAAGTTAAATTCAAGGTTTTCTTATACTCTAGTTCTAGGCTGATTTACTAAAATTTTTCTTAAGTTAAACTATAACATTCCTAAGGCAAAATTGTTGATAATTTTAATGAACTCCACTTCTTGAAATTAATTTAAAAAAAGCTATTGTTACTTTAGGACAAGCAATGTTTAATATTGGAAAATTTTTATATGTCCTAAAGCATGTTTAATTTCCTTTATATTTTACACCTACTTATGGATGAAATTGCATTTTAAGGAAATGTATTTTGGTGTTTTCCTTGCAGGTATAAAAAGTAGGACATATAGAGCAAAGTATAGGTAAAATGGAGCGAAGCAGAGGTGAAATAAAGCATATTGGAACTAATAGATTGCCTAGGCACTAGAATCCATTCAGGAAAATAGAAAGGCCAAAGCCTTGTCGCCAAGTAGTTGGCAAGTTCCTGAGCAGTTTTCTACAGTTACACCAGTACGATTTAAGGAGTTATGGAGTTGATTTAAGCAGTTTGAGGAAGGAATTAAGAGTATCCTGAAGCCTTGGGAAGTGGAAGAAGGCAAAGGAGTCGTAGTGTAGAGTTAGGATTTGGTATTTTTCACTTTCTTAGAGAGATTGGAGAGGAATTTGAGAGAATTCTATAAGGGGATATACTCAGCATTGCAAGGAGCACTTGGAAACATTTTGGAGAGAAATTTTTGTCTCTTTTCCAGGAAAAAAGCTAAGTATTGTGTTCTATATTGTCTTTTACTGTTTGTAAACACAATTCTAAAAGATTTTCTTTGTTATAAGATGATGATTTGTGGTGTTTTCCTCATGCATTGTGAGTAGATCTTTCTTACCCTTCTCTTGTGATGAATAAGTTGAATGTGTAGAATGTTAGGATACTTATAGAACTGATATTTAAACTTTAATGTGATGAATATTCTTCAAAACTTAAATTACATTTCATATTGTCCATATGAACTATTAAAATTTGTTGTGATCCATTATTACTCAGAAGAGCAATGGAGGAATGATTAAAGTGTTCACATGGAACTAGTGGGTGAAGGAAAAGTAGTCCATAAAGCGATGCAAAATAGATTGGGAAATAGGCTTTGATGTGTTCAAATTTGGGTTTAAGGAATTAAAACCATTTTAACCAAACTAATCTATTCACTTGAGAGAGAGAGTAAAGTAGAGGATTGCTACTATTTATCGTTAAACACATTTATAATTTGAAGCATCTATTCCTATACACTCACTTATGTCATCACAAGAGAGGGGTCTCTTTTATATCTTCATAGTCACCAATCCAATTAAGTTAGGTAGGTTTTAACATTAGAATTTATTGAATTAATTGAGAAGTAGTTGTTAGAACTTTCACCTAATCATAATTTCAAACTAAGACCAAAAAGTAGTAGAAGAAAATGTTTCTTAAGGGATTCATTACCTTGTTCTCTGTGGGATTGACAATCCTGACTCAATAGAGCCCTATATTACTGAAATGATATGTATACTTGCATATGAAACTCTGGTGAGTAAGAACACTTAATTTTAAAAATTTGATGAAGTTGTTAGGGAGCAGATCAAGTTTTCTAGTGTCATTACCAAGACTTACATTATTGTGATAATCGTTGGGGTGGACCGGTAGCAAATTATACTTTGCAAAAAAAAATATTGTGTTATCTAGATCCAATCACTTAGCTAGAGTCCTTTGGCATTTTAACCTAATAAAGTAGTGGAATGGAATTTTTATTAGGCTTTGTAGTAGTGTAGCATGAGTGATTTCTAATTCTAATTATATTATGGTTAGCATTTATTTTTATAAAAGCACTATAAAACTCTTAAAAAATTAATTTAGCCTGTGAAAAATTGTAATAGAGCTTTCAAACTTTTCTAATGCTACTAAGCACTAGTGAATTGTGTGACTAATATGTGCTTGAACATGGTGAATGAGCTTATTACCCCAAGTGGGAGGTTGTGAAGGCAATGAAGAGCATATTATTTGGTATTCGTAAGGAATAGATCGCATTTGATCATGTCATTAATTTGGAGTAGACATACTACTAATTTAAATGATTCCACAAGATCGATGGGATCAAATCTTCCTTTGTACTATTTTAAAGCTAGAATCTTAGACTTCTCTAGCACGTACTCCTTGACATCCTCTCTAATGAATATATTCTCCAACTGCGAGATATTACAAGTAATTTCTTACATTATCTTTTTCCGAAAGTTAGAAGGAGAGAAATCTACACTATCACAGTAGTTGTTTTATCTTCCTCCACCAGAGTAGATGGCAGAGGTCTTCTTGTTATGGTTATTAGATTTTTTCTTTTATATATCACTAATTTTGGAGATTTTAATGGTAGCTTGGTATGTGACATCTTTCTATGCACACTCGTAAACTTCTTGACCATCTCCCTCATCTTCTCCCTTAGATCAATCATTTACTTCACAATGAATACTGTAATGCATGCTATTATGATAGAATGATCAGAGTGGAATTGTTCTTTCTAAACAACTCCTCGTCTAATTTATTGTATGATCCACACTCATTGCACCAAAAAGGTTGTTAGATCTTGACATATGTGTGCTATGCCACTTAGAAAATTATTGCCTGAGAATGGAAGAACTTGAGAAGCTATAAAAATTGAATAGGTTAGAGGGGAAGTACCCAATGGTTTTTTTTACTCTTATATAAAAGCTTATAGGAGTTTCAACCCTTCTAGGGATGAAATTTACTGAGAATCCTCATGAAAAGGTCGGCATATATCTCATAGTGGTCACATATATTTAAAAGTTAAACTAGTCCGATGAGTGATAAGTACAAAATAAAAAGTACATTGTACATTGTACGGAATAAAATATAGAATAAAGTTGTTGAAATTGTGACTAGTGTGTCTTGACAAACTATTCATTGACAAGGCTTATTAACGGAATCATTCTAACTTAACAACGAGAACACACCCTGAAATATGACGTGAACAACTAGTTTTTGTTGGTTTGTTGATCTGCCTGACCAAGGAGCCTGACTGAATTGAGTGGCCAACCTGTCTGTCTAGGTTCTCATGCTTAACTGGCTAATCAATTTAGTTGGCCAGTCCATAACTTAAGCATAATCTAAGGGATTATGGATGAATAATAACCATAAAAATCATGTTTTACTATAGCGTTCATCACATAACCTAAATATTATCAAGTGAATCACATCAAATTTTCTTATTAAAATCAATACTAATGCCATATGTTTAAATTTTTAACATCAATATGTAAGTTATTAGGCTCAAGTCAAGCTCGAAATTTATATAAAATTCTTAAATAAGTTTGATAAGGCTTTAAAAATCAAATTATTTTCAAACCCATTCAAAATTAGAACAAAAATTAAACAAAATAATACTCAACCAAATTAAGTTTTTTTTCTAGTTCAATTTTCAATAAGGAAGCATTACTTACTCTAAGGAACAGCCAAAAGGTTGGGCAAGCTTGGCCAACTTTAAGCTTGCCTTTGTTTTTGATAAAATCTTTTAGGGAAACTTTTAAATGATTTTTTAGTAAAAGAAAAGTATAATTTTAAACTTAAAATAACTTATATTTTTGTTGTTCTTCGCTTGTGGCTTTTGTCAGTGCCACCTATGGCACAAGTCAACTTGCCTTATTCAGCTTACTATAAAACAAGTTCCTTTAGCGACGCATCAAAATCACAAAAGGATGAACAATCTAAGTTCTATGATGAAGTCCGCAGCTGTTTACTTTCACATATAATCAGTATATTAAAATTTTTATTGATTTATATAGCTAGTGGTGATTTCTCCCCTATATTTTAAATATTATTTCATGAAATAAATATATATTTATAAGTTTAAATTATTGTCTCTTTTAAACAATAAAATTAATTTATAATTTTTTTTGTATCAAAAACAGATTTTGCTTCGGCCGTTGTGGCAGGAATGGGAAAACTTGGATCTGGTTAAATTCTTGGGCAAATGGCATATTTCAATTGTCCATCTGCTACAACATTTGTCAGTTTCTTCCATTAATGTCCAGACTTGGTAGAAACCAACTTGGATTTTAACTCTAAGGAATAGACTTTAAATATATTACATGAATTGGATCCAGAATATGAAAATTAAGGACTAATTATAAAAGTCCAAGCAAGAGTGCAATAGATTTTCAAAAAGGAGTCCAAATTAAGCCCATCAAAAGAGACTAGTCAAGAAGAAATAATTACATATTAAACCTTTTTTGTTTAAATTTAGATCTAGATTTAATTTTTTTTTAATTTAAGAACATGCATGCACTGGTCATTGATTAATTTGAAAATATAAAATAAAATAATGATGGGATCATTCATCATTCATGGCCACCAAACTCTTTTCCCTCCAAAGTTTTTCTTTTTAGCACGGCTCTTTGCGTTAATTGTTTGGAAGGCTAGCTTGACCATTCCTTGGTAGGATTGGATATTTAGTACATAATTGCTTGACTCTCACATCATCTCTTATCAATCAACTCCCTTGCCTATCACTGCATCTTAACTAATATCTAACCTGAGCAAACCTTTATCTAAGACATCAAACCCACTTCAAAATATTCTTAGCTCATTGTGAAGTTTAGGTAGACAGTTACCCAACTTTGTTACCGCTAAAGCACCCTAAACCCAACAAATGTCTTCTAACTACTCCATATCATTATTTTTCAATTTAAAATAACCATTCACTGCTCATTTATTTCGTTTAGGCTAACTTAGAACCCTTTTTTCGAAAGAGATCTTTCAAACCAACCAGCCATGTGAACTAATTTTTGTATTTGTTATACCAAAATCATTTAAGAAGCTTGAAATTATATTGCCTACTCCTTAGCATAAATTAATATTTAATGCTAGTGAACCAACATAAATTCTAGCCATTTGAACCACATAAATTTCATTCCCTATGCTATCCATCCTAAAATATTTTGTTTTTATCTTATTGAATAGTAATATTAGTTTCTACAAGAAAAAAATAAAGAAAAATTATTCAAATTGTTTCAATTGATATTTGTTAACTTTTCTCAAAAGGGGAAGGTTGAATGTTGATGTTAATTATGGTGAATTTAATCGTATGATTTTGACAATAAGTTTAAAAATCTTTGTTAAATAAGCAAATTAACACTCACTTTAATTAAATATATTTTTATCTTTATTTATTTTCATTGACAAACTATAATATTGTTAGTATTATTATTTTCTGTTTTTTTTTTTTTTTTGTTTTTTGAACTTGGAGTTGTTAGTTTGTCTTTTTATAATCGTATACTTCTCTTTTTCTTATAACTCTCTTTATTGGATCATCAAAGTGATTCAGAGAAGAAGAGGGACTAGAAAGTAAGAAAATACTATGATATCTTGAAAAAGAAATTTTAAAAAAAGAAAAGCTTACGTAAAGTAAACTTTGTGTGATAAGTCAAGAATGTATGTCTAAAATGAGATCCGATCAAAGCATCTTGAAGCACATATCCATAAAAAGAAAACCTTACATAAATAACCCACAGCTAGAGAACCGAATTTTAGTCTTTGTTCTGAGATCAAGAGGTACTCCCAAAGGAACGTATCATTTTGGTAATTAAATCTTAGAGAATACCAAAGAATACACTTGATAAAAAGAATTCTACTTACATTTTTTTGATAACCAATGAGATAGGTACATCAAGAGTTTGCAATTATTTATTATTTGGATTTCTATAGAAAGATGTATATTTTAATTTTAGAGAGCCTATGTTATATTCGTAGAATTCCTAGACGCACCATAATCAAAGAAAGTGATAACGGCAACACATGCATAAAAATAAAGCAAGTAGCATAAATAGAAATAATAAACTGACTGGAGCTCTGGGTCAACAACATATCCTAAATAGATAAAAATGTGTTTAGTCTCTACATAGACATGCCTAATTCTAATTTTATGCATCAATATAGATTTGGTCTTAGGTATGTGACACAAGCCTACAGCTTTTAATTCTCAGCGTGTGGTATAGCACACCAAGCGCCCAGAGACCCATGCTTGTACTTTTTTTTTCATTACATACCGCTAAAGACTTTAAGTGAAATACTTGTAATAAGTGTAAAAAAAATACTCAACTTACAACACAGAGGGTTAGCGCAGATTATATATGTACATATAACTATGGTAAACCATGCTTGTGAGATAAATCTTAGCCGCACCTGCATAAAAGACGTTAACTTAAATCATTATTTAATGCAAGGTGACATCGTTAGCAGTTTTGGTTTTCATAGACGCACATGCTAAAGACTTTAAGTGAAATACTCGTAATAAGTGTAAAAAAATTACTCAACCCACAACACAGAGGGTTAGCGCAGATTATATATGTACATACAACTATGGTAAACCATGCCTGTGAGATAAATCATAGCTGCACCTGCATAAAAGACGTTAACTTAAATCATTATTTCATGCAAGGTGACATTGCTAGCCGTTTTGGTTTTAGTTTTGTAGCTATCATAGCAATTTTGGTTTTCATGCAAGGTGACATCGTTGTTTAGCATGCAAGCTTTATAAAAATACAGTGCAGAAAGTACAAGAAAAGACGGTACTGTAAACTGTAAAAGCATACCTCACAAGTCTTCTAGTTCCACCACCTAAAAGGTCGATACTTGCAAGGCATGTATATAGTGTTGCAAGGAATTTAAATTGCATGAGTAGATGAAAGTTTAGCTACCAAACCCCGAGTTATGATTTTGTTGAATCTCGGAAGATCCTAGTGGATAATTTTAGAACAAAATAGGCAAGTCCAATTTGTCCTTCAGAATATCCAATAGATTTCAAAATGTTCAATCACTTTGAATTTCTCTTGAAATATCTCAAGTTCATTTTGATTTTATTATAATGTTTCAATAATCATCCAAGGTTGAAGTGTGACTACCTCATTGCTTAGTGAAACTTTTAATTTAATTATCTTACGGATGGGATACTCGATTGGTCAGTTGATGTTTTGTTTAAGAGTTATGTGAGTGAGTGCCCCTGAGAAAGTCTTTGAGATTGTGGTGCCCGCAATTAAGGTTATTTTTGTAGTGTTTAAAGATGTTAATCACCAATCATATCATTTTCTAAATCCAATCAACTTAAATTTAGGAATCAAACTTAGGTCTCTACCAAGCCTTGGTAATCATGACAAGTGAAATGGTATGTATCAAAAATTTTAGTATAAATGATGCGTACTCTTATCAAGTAATCAAATAATCCTCAACTTTGGGCTTAAGAAAATTAAATTATTATCCTTCCTAGTTTAAGGCCCTTACTTAAGATTCATTTAATCTTAATTCACTTCTAAATCATGAAGATTAGGAGAATTATGACTTTGTTGATGTTGTGCAAGGGTGGTGAGTGAGTTTCTACCTTTTAGTCCCATTGTATTTCAATCATCAAATCATGTTTATTAAGATCAAAATTACCCATTTTTATTTCGTTAATCTTAAATTTTCATTTAAGCACCAGAGTCTAAAATGTATGTTTTGCCCTTGGGGCACCTCACCTCATAACTCACTAAACACAACTGAAATGACTTTGAGAACTTGAAGTGTCATGTCCATGAGGTAATTAAAGTATTAGAGGACAAAATGTTTATTTCTCAAAATTTTATATTATTTTGGTTATTTATTTGAATGAAGAAAATAAGATTTTCAAAAGGTGACTTATTTAACTTCTCAAAATAAAGCTTTTATTTATGAGAAAATTATTAAGGGTTTCTTTAGGTCATAGAAATGCTTGGGTAAAATTTCATGATTTTTTTGAATTAAATTTTTATTATTATTATTTTAATTTCGCTCAATTTTCATGATTTATTTTAGAAAATAGTGTTTTAATTACAAAAAAAAATTTATATTTTTCTTTGCTCCTCTGAGTTAAGAAAAATTAGTGAATCAAATTTGTATTTTTTTTTTAATTTATTTATTATAATTATTTTAGTGAGAAAATAAAGAAAATTCATTTTTAAGCTTTTTAAATTGTATTTTGAGCTTAGAAAAATTAGAAAAAATATTATAATGACTCACAAGTGATCAGAGAATAGTTAGAAACATTTTGAAATATTTTTGTATTTTTGAAATTTTTATTTCTTCTTAATTATTTAAAATTCAAAATGAGGCCCAAAAAGTTAAGTATTTTATTAAAAGTTATTTTTATTTTTCCTAAGTACCTCTAATCACAAGGAACTAATAAAACTACTTTTTGTAATTTTTCTAAGTGTGTTTAATTTATTATAATTATTTTGGTACAAATATACAATGTTTCTTAGAAAATCCACTTTAGTGCTTACACTAAACCAAGTAATTTTAAAATTTTTATTGTGGGTAGATATGATTTTTATAAACAATGTGGAGTTTAGTTTGTTAATTTTTAATATGTATTTACTTTACATAAATTTATACAAAATATTTATATTTAACTAAGTAAAGAAATTTACAAAATGATTCAAAGCATCACAACATTTTTCCTAGACTTCTCTGACCACAAGAAACCTAGTAAAGTTATTCTCATAATTTTCCAAGTGATAATTTGATTTCTATAATTAAAATAAGCCAAAATGGTCACCTTGGCTTGAAAATTAGGGTTAGGAGCATAGAGATGCCCTCTGACTTTGGAAAAATCAGAGAACATCCCTTCTGTGATGAGGAATAAACCCTAAAAATCTCAAGCCATGGTGAACACTCCTTAGTCATGGAGAGTTAAAATACCTCAGAGAGTATTTAATTAATATAAAATCATATGTTTGGAAAATAATAATTATTTTTTATCCACATTATTCTTCTCTATTCACTGAGTAAGAAGGTATTTTTGTTTTATTTTTATGATTTTTATATGAAAAGTTATGAATTTTTAAGGATCTGTTATTTATTTAATTAAGAAAAAGATTTAATTTTCTATTTATCCCTATCACGCACCGCGTCATCCTCATCTTCTCCGAAGCACCATGCGTCATTTCTTGGTTCGACGCCACCATCCAACTCAATAGCCATGTGTCCTGTTGTTCACGCATAAAGGCTCCGTCCGGCTAGATCTCGTCCGTCCATTTGATACATGCTCGATCAAACGGCTCTCTGTCATCGTCCCCAATAGCTAAAACTCGTGAACCGTCCAACTTTAAACCCTAAGATCTCAGCCTAGACTCAACCAAATTATTTTGTGTTTGTTCCTACACCTTCATCCACTTAAGACGAGTACATCTATATGGATACATTGCTATGAATTGCAAGTTTTCTTCATAAAGGTCAAAATCGAGTCCAAAATTAGGGTTAGTGAGCTATACCTTTGTCCAAGAGGTGAGGCAATTGGGTGCTTTTGGAAGCTTCAGTGGAGTCTGACGAACCTTGTGAATTTTTTTATTTCCCTAATGAAGGCTCCAAGTATGAGTTTTATCAAAGGGTGGAGCAGCCTTGGTCTAAGGATAGGTTAGAGGGCTCAACAGAGGGGGATTTTGATAGGGATCTTCCTCTCTTACTCTGGTTAAGCTCAAGAGCAAATCAATATGTTTTTTGAGAGAGTTTCTAAGGAAAGATGAATTTTGCCCTGATTTTGAGCTCAAAAATTGAGCTCAAGTGATGGGGAAGATGGCCAAAGAATGGTTACAATGAGGTTGTGTAGTCTTGGAGGAGCTCTGGAAACGGTTTAAATAGGGTTCCCTGAAAAAAAAATTTGGTCTCATTTTTAGCCATGGAAGAGGGGTTTAAGTAAAACAACTTAGGGTGGCTATCATGGCCTTAATTTGGGTGCAATGTGGAGCTTGGGTGAAGGGCTTCATGATGTTAAACACCAATCAAAGCTAAACACATTAGAAGGGTGAAATTGGGTTTGCACTTAGGCATGGGGGGTCTCAGTTTTGGCTCCTCCGGTGACCAGGGTGGCTGGCCATGGCAAGGGAGGTGCTTAGGAGGCTCAGGAACCTTAGAGGGATCTGTCACAACAATTAATTTGGGCAGGTGATATGTTTTGGCAAAGATATCTTTGGCTTAAGCAAATTAGGGAAAACATCTCTTGATTTAGGGGAACTTTGGTACATGGCTCATCTAGGATGGGTTAAGTGGGTCTAGCTTGGTTACTATGACCCAAAGGTTGGTTGTAGAAGTCTTGCCTTGATCAATTTGACATGGCTTGGTCTATTTTGGTACATGGGTTCAATGTGAGTCTAAATGGCCAAAGGTTGGGTTTGGGTTAGGCTAGTCGTGACTTTCAGCCCAATTAATTGATCAACATTGTGTAGATGATTTTTATGAAGATTTTTGGTGAAGTATTGAAGTGATTTTGAGTTCAATTGGAAGCTCAATTTGAAGGATTTTGGGATTTTGGTCAATTTGGGCATGTTGGGCTAGACTTGGGTCTATGCTGGGCTAAAATTGGGCTAAGTCCAAATTTATTGTTTAAAATGATCTATAACAACATCATGAAGAGTTTTCAACATAAATTGGGTGTCAATTTTGAGGTTAGGGCAATCAATTTGGTGGAATTTGGGGGTATAGCAATTTAGGGTGAATTTGGGGATTTTTGGACTTGGGTTAAAATTGAATGCAATTGAGGTTTCATCAAGGCCAATTAAAGGTCAATTTTGATATTTAAGATTGTTATGAAGATTTTTCAACATAAATTTTGGCAAATTGAGTAGGTTATGGGGTTCAATTTGGTGGGATTAAGTCATAGAGCAAAAATTGGGGGTTTGACTTAGATCAAAATTGCGCTCAAAGAATGGGCCAATTAAGCTTATATTTAGTTTATATTGGTCATATAAAAGGTGAATTTGAGTTTAGAATTAAAATTGAGGGAAATTTGGGCCAAATTGATCGACATTTGGGGTAAATTTGGGGAAGTTGGGTCTTTAAAGGCAATTTGAGGATTTTGGTCAAAATGGTCAAATTGGTCAAATTGGGTTCCATCAGAAATTGGTTTTAGAAACATTTTAAGTGATTTTATAAGTTTTGGGAAAGTTTGGGGTGCCAATGGTATTTTTGTAATTTTGGCAATTTTGGGGGTATTTTGGTAAATTTGGCATCTTTGGGTGGTTTTGGGTAATTTGGGTATCTTCAAATGTTTTGAAATGATTTTTGAGCAAATTTTGATATTTTGGGTGAATTTGGGAATTTTGGCCAAATTTAAGGCTCCAAGGGTATCTAGGTAATTTGGAGGATTTTGGGGCAAAAGGCCAAGTTGGATATTTTTTTGTAGAATTGGGGTGCCAACCACTCTATATCAGCTATGGACCAGTGGAAACCCCGTTTGGGTCTTCTATGTATTGTTCTTAGCTAAAACCTAGCCTAGGGCTAGTGGGTTTAAGGGACCATTTACATGAGTTTGCCAAAAGATCAAAGGATCAAAATCTACAATTTTTGGGTTCAGGGTTGTGAGTGATTGTGAGAGTGAGTATAAGTTAGTGAACAAGCTCCAAACCAACACCCAAATTCAACCCTAAGGTCAATCATTCCTTTGGAGACTCATCTTGAGCTTCCTCATACTGACCCCACCTACTAAGTGCTAGAGGTTATGACCAATATGTGAAACTTTAAGTTGATCAAGGAGGAGTGTAGAATTTCTAATGACGAGGGTTCCTTTTCTAATTCTCTAAGAATAATCAACAGGAAAGCTCTTTGGCTGTACCCTAGGCTACAAAAGAGGAAAACTAAACCTCAACCAAATTTGAGGTCAACAAAACATCATTTGAAAGCAATGTGTGACAAACATGTAAATATCTATGTCTATAACTGTGTTGTGTAAAGTAGCACAATACTTTTCAATCAGTGATACTATCACCTAAACATTCCTAAAAAAGAAAAATGTATCAAGCAAAAATGATAGTTTTCTCACATAGTTGATAACTAGTCACAAGTGTGACAGAAATATACACATTTCCATGCATAGGATCTTAAACCATAAGCAATACAAAAAAATACATTTTCTTACATGCTCTACATATATTCATAAGCATTCTACAAAAGATACATTTTATGCAAAATTCAAGGGCCTATATATTATGCTTTTTATCACATGAATATGCAAATATGAACATGAAAAGATGAAACTAATCGTGCTTAACTGAAAATCAATCTTTTACCTAATGAATTAACATAGGTCTTAGACTCAACGATGGAGTGGTGCACCAAGACTTGATTAACACATAGATAATATAATTACTCATGCTAATCACATGGCCGCCTCCATTTTATTGATAAGGAGATGAAGATCATTTTAGAAAGAAAAACTCTTCATAGCATAGATATGATGGATAGAAACATCTTCATTCTCTAAGCAAAGAAGGACTCAGCCTATTTTAAAATGAGTTAAAAGCTATGGCTATGATAATAAAGTCAGGGAACGCAAAGGAGACAAAGAAGATGGCTTCCTAACCTAGTAGCTCTCTATAATAACCACCTAAATTAATCCTCTAACACTAGTCTAAGGTTTTTCTAAAAAAAGGAATAAAATGTTTACAATTTTTCATCACTGTGATGTTTTAAGAAGTGTTCTCTCTAGCTCTAAGTTCCACTTGTCCATTGGGTAGCTAAACTCCTTCATTTTTTTCTCTTAGAGCTTGAGAAAATGAAGATATCCTCTCTCACTTTCATGAAAATGAGAAAGCAGAGAAGATAAGATGAAATGAAGAAGTTGGTGAAGAAGAAGAAGATGATGCAAGAAGAATGAGGTAGAAACTCCTTGTTTATTTTAGGGTTCTCTCCTTCTCTAAGAAAGAAATGCTCTATAGCTCTCTTCTTAGCTAAAAAACTCACAAATGCTAAATAAATTTTGGATCCCCAACTTTGTAATCAGCTAGCTTGGCTATTGGTTGGTTTCCCTCCAAAATTTCATAGAATAATGGGACTTAATTCACATAATATCCATCTCATTGGTTCTTGGGGAGGTGGGATGAAATGGAGAAACCTCATTAGACCCCTAATATTTAGGTCATGCCTAATAACAGCTCATATGGCTATGTGAAAGACTTGGTTAAAAATATTTGTTGGGCTACCTAGTGTTTGGCACAAGGATGTTAGGCACCTAGGCGTATGTCGATCGCCTTTTTGAAAAAATGATATTTAATTTAATATAATATATATATTATAATTTTGGAAAGTAATATTTTAATTTTGAAAATACTAGACCAAACTGATCCCATAGAGATAATAGTTTCAATAAACGAGCACAACACCACAGGTAATTTACTTATCCCGAGAGACATATCACTTATCTGTGAGGCTCGAATAAATAAACTAAAGGATTTATGACTACTAATTTAGTCTGAGAATCTTTATATTTACTGACAAGTTCCCTTATCAAATATGAACAATTAGATAGAGTTTATTTTAAGTTGGGTTCTAAAGCGTCCTATAAGGGCAAGCCCCTATAGTTAATTACAACTTAAATGATCGAGGTCACCTAAGAAAACTCTCGATTTAGATCAGAAAATATTGTCTTAAAAAATTTCAAAGAGTAGGACTTTTCAAATATCGGACCAAGGAGTGTCAAATGAGAAAATCTCAAATTTGGAACATTTTTATGGAATCCAAAGGGAGAAAACTAAGGGTTGCCACAAATCCTGAGGAGAAGCTCAATGACTTCCAAAGCTATCCTATAGTTTGACTTCAATTTTGAGAAGAAAATTATTGAATGTTTCATCTTGCTAATTTTATGAATTAGGACTTACATTTGCATGACACAATCATACAAATAATCTAGAAGACAGGAGGGTCATGACGAACGACAACTTTGGAATCCTAAAATGAGTTAGAGCTTAAATTGCAAAAAATGATTGTGTAAAGGCCTGAAGATGAGGTGAGGATTTATGTTGCACTAGGCAAACAAATCCTATGACATGTTATTTAATTCTAAGGAAAGATTTGTTATTGTATATCCAATTGCTATTATAGAATTCTACCCTTGAAGTTAGATCTAAGCTCCTCATCAAAGTAGCAGTCATAAAGTCTAAGGTTTATTCAAGCATTATTGGGGGGTTAAAGTTAATTTGAGCGACACCGATTAGGTTCCTACAGTTCCCTCGTTCCGGTACCACTATTTTCTTTTGAATTTACTTAGTTTAATGAGTTGTTAAGCTTATTTAAACTGGGGAGATTTAGTTAGCAGCCGTGGGTTACCTCATCCGAGGGACTCCCATAAATTTAAAAGGACGTATTATGTTATTGTTATGTTATTTTTGTTTTCTTTATTTAAATGTTGTTTAATTTTGAGAATGGTTTTATAATTTTCAATTTTGAAGAGTTTTTTGTGAGCAAGGTAAACAAGTGCAGGTAAGAAAGTACTGCAAAATAAATAAATAGAATTGTATTGCATAAAATATAAAGGCATACCTAGGCCACTGCTATCGCTGCATGTTCAGCATCATAAAACATTATATTTGTAAGTAAAATACTTTTATCAAGACTTTGCTTTAGAAAAGAAGAAATGAAATTCAAAATCATTAAAGGCCAATTCAAATATTGTAATTCTTGCCTGAAAAAGAAAAAGAAATGAAAAAAAAGAAAGAAAAGAAAACAAAAAGAAAAGGAAAGAAAAGAAAAGGAAAAAAAATTAGGAAGGAGAAGCTTGAGGATTAGCGCCTAATCAAAAATTGGTTTTACATTTGATCTTTTTAAAGTATATGACTTGAGAAGCTTTTAAACTTATAGATATAGTATAGTAAATAAATTATTTTTTATGAAAATTTTTAATTGGAGATAATAAAAGATCTAAATTCTAAATTTGTAAAATCTACAAGACATTTCTAAATTAGATAGAAACTCATATTTTCATCTTTCTTAACTTCAAGAATTTCTAAACTTTAAGTTGGTCTCATTTACTGAATATTTTTTTCTAAATTAGACTATTATATTTCTAAATCTAAATTTTAGTAACTTTTAAAGAAACTCATATACATATCAAACATATGTAGTTTTTAAAGATTGAAGTGTCACTTGAGGACAAGTAACATTTTAAGTTTGAGGGATTTTGATACACCTGAAATATAGGGTTTTTAGACACATTTTTAGACCTATTTTTGAGCTATTCTGCTTTAATGAAATGAATTTTTGTGTTTTCCTTGCAGATACAAGTAAAAAGGGTGAAAAATTCTTAAAGGAGTGAAAAAGGATCAAATTTGGAGCAAAAAGGTGAAAAATGTGGAAATGCGTTTTGGCGCCTAAGCGCCGGTTAAACAGAGAAGGCCGCGCCTAAGCGTCAAAGGTCCCACGCTTAAGCGCCAGTGGCAATTACTAGATGAGTAAAGTCAATTTTTACAAATTTTGAAGAGGTTTTTGAGGCACCCATTGGTTTAATAGGTGGTTATAACCACCATGGACAAAAATTATCATGAAAGGATGCATCTCTTGGGAAAATACTTTGAATCTATACATATTTTGAAGAGTTTCCAAGGAACCTCGTGTAAAACTATAAAAGAAAGCAGAGAGGACTTAGAAAAGAGTCCTAAAAGTATTGGAAAGTTTTGAAAGTTCTCATTTGTGGAGTTAGTTCGGAGAGATTTTCAGGCACCATTTTTATTTTATGCTTTTTGTTAGTTTATTTTGAGTAATTGTAAAAGAGAAGAGATTCAAAAGAACTTCAAGAGTTCGGTGGAGAATTTGAGATAAGTTTTTACTTTTTTGTTTTGAGACTTCTTTGATTTTAATTGAGACTTGTTGTTGGTTTGACAATGATTTCTACTTTTAAACTAAAGTGTGTTTTTATTTTCTCCATCTATTCTGAGTAGTTTTCTTTATCTTTCTTCTTAAAATAATAAGTAATTAAGTTTTGGATGGAAATTGTGGAGAGTATTGATCTTTAATGTTGGAAGAAGCTTTGATGATTTAAATCTACGCACTTCATTTACTCCTTGATTTGGTCAATCTAGATGTTAAAATTTGTTGTGAAAACATGTAAGAGTCGGGCTGGTATTGTCTCAGTCAACAATTGGAAAGAATCACATGAGGTTGTATGAATGAGAATGTAGTTCATATGATTGAGTGCAAATAAATAGAGAAATATTCATTGAAGGGTGTAGAGTTAGAGGAATTTAAAGTGACAGGTTAAAGCCCCAAACTTGGTTTATTGTTACAGGTTCTGATACGAGAATGTTAGCCCCCGGGTGGAGGGAATCAAGGGAACTCTAGAGTGAGAGCTAGTATCTTCCCTGCCTAGTCGGTCTTCAGAACTATTCAAACTTTAAATTAACCAATTTTCTTCGTAACAATGTCGGCGTTATTTTTGGTTTGGGGGAGTTGTTGCCCGTAAGAAGCTTTCGGTCACCGGAATCAAAATTCTGTCTCCCGCTTCGGAAGGTATGAGTTTACTTTCTCGTAATAAAGCATTTGGTATGAGAAAAAGTCAGAAAATGAGTCATAGGGAAAACACAAGTAAAAGAAAACCCATAGTCACATGTAAAAGATTGGGACTAGGTGTAAGACATTAGTAAAGATGGGGGTTCAGAGCTGGACAGTGTGCTTCCCTACCTTAAGTAAGAGCTACCAACCAGATAATCTACGGAGGGCAAGCCTAACCTTGATGCAAGTGATTAACCATGGACCATCATAAGTTTTCATTTTTTAAATTTAATTTTCATGCATATAAAATTTATTTGATCATGCAAAAGAAATTTCATTTTTGTAAATACTTTGCAAAGTAGTGTTGTCCACAGGTTAATTAAATCAATCGAGCTAGGACTATAAAGAACCTAAGAATATTGAGGGTAATCATCTTCTCAAGAGTCGCTGAATAGTATCATTGGTCCTTATCCTCTCCTTTTATTAAAGGTTCTTGAGGTAGTAAATACTAATCTAAAATCCCACATTGTATCCCTCGCTTTATCACACATTAGCATTATTGTCATTGCTCTAACCACCTAGACCTCAAACTTACAAAAAGCACGATGATCCATATGTAGCAAAAAACAATTACCCAGTTGCTCACAAGGTTTTTAAATATCTTAGAGAAGACTCAAATCCTTGAGCATTGGGTCAATTAAAATAGGACAAGTAGTGTAGGGTATTTCTGTTGATTTAGGTGAATTATCAGGTCCCGAAGCATAACCTGGTGGATCCCTAAAATTTTAATCAATCATTTTTTGGAACAAACTATAATAAGTTTTATGGTCCTTCAAAATATCCAAAAGATTTCAAAGTGTTTGAGGATAACCCTAGACAACTTTTAAAACCCTTTGAAATGTTTCTAGTTCATTTGAACTTATTATAATATTCATTTAATCATCCAAAGTCAGATTTAGTTTCAATGAATTAATACACCCTATGCTCAGTGAACATTAATACTTTAATCATCCTGAGAGTGGGGTAGTCTGGCAGTCACTTAATGTTCTACTTAAGAGTTATGAAAGTGGGTACCCTTAGGGCAAACTCAAGTCATTAAGGATCTTGTACTCACCACTAAAGTTGGGTCTATAATGTTTAAGGGTATTAATAAATTAATCATATTCCTCTTTTCTAAACCTCTTTAAATAAGCTTAAATATCAAACCTAGCTCACTACCAAGCCTTTAAATCCAATCTTCGGGTAGGTTTGTAATAATCAAAGGTGTTAAATTAAATGAAATTCAATTTTCATTAAGGGATCATGCTATAATCTAATCACCAATTAGGGGCTTCAAATAAGTGAATTATTATCTTCCTAGTTTAAGCCCACTACCTTAGTATCATCCAACTGAATTAATCTCCAAGTCATAACAATTTATAAAATTACAATTTTACTCGTATCATAAAAAGTTGACAATTTGGTTTCTATCGCTTAACCCATTATGTTTCAAGCATCCAAAAGGGTTTATTATGATCAAAATTACCCACTTACCCCTTTGGTTAACCAAAAATTTAATTAGGGTATCAAAATCTCAAATTATCATTTTGCCCCTAGGGCCTCTTCACTTCATAACTAATTAAATACAACTCAAATAACTTTGAAATTTTTATAGTGCCCCACTCATGGGTCAATAAAAATATCAAAGGAGAAATTATGATTATTTTAGTTTTTATTTAATTTATATAATTATTTTAGCTCAAAATTAGGATTTTCAATATTAATTTATTTAACTAATCAAAGTAAGATTTTTGTTCATAGGAAGGTTCACCTAGGTCAGACGACCACTTGGACAAAATTTCATGATTTTTCAAATTATATTTTAATTATTATAATTATTTAGTGATTTTAGTGATTAATTAAATAGAAAATATATTTTAATTTCAAAAATTACTTTTTATTTTTTAAAAATTTTTCTAAGTCCACAGAACATAGAGAAGCAAAATTTCATTTTTATGATTTTTATTCTACTTATTATAATTATTTTAATGAAAAAGTAAGGAAAATACATTTTTGACATTTAAAAATACATAACTACATTAGAAAAAATTAGTAAAAATATTTTAAAAGGTCCCAAGTGATTAAGGATCAATTAGGAACATTTTGGTTCATTTTCATGTTTTTGGAATTTTTTATTATTTCTAATTATTTTAAATTCAAGAAGTAGCTCAAAAATGAACTATTTATTTTAAAGTAATTGTTGTTTTTCCTAAGTGTCCCAAATCACAAGTTAGAAAACCAATTTTTATAGTTTTCTTAATTATATTTTAATTATTATAATTATTTTAATACAAAAATGCTATTTTATTTGAAAAATAGACTTTATTGATCAAATTAACTCAAATGGGTTTCATATTTTTACAATGAGTTAAAATAATCATTATTTATAGTGTGAAATCATTTTTTTATTATTTTTTTATAGTATTATATTTATTAATTTTTTTATAAATTTTAAGCATTTAATTAGCTAGAAAGTTATGCACAATTATTTAAATGCATTTTACATATTTTTCAGAGTCCTCTGATCACAGGAAACCTACTAAAGAAGACCTCATATTTTTTTATTAAGATTTTAATTTATATAATTAATTTATTAAAATGGGCCAATATACTTGAAAAGTAGGGTTTCAAAGCTAGAGGTGTCCTCTGACCTTCAAAAAATCAGGAGACGTCCTCACTATCATAAGGAATCAATCTCCAAAGTTTCAATCCACGGTGATTAATATTTACATAATTAAATTTAAAATATTCCATAGGGTATTTAATTAATTACAAATCAAAGACACAACAAATAATTTTTATTTTTATTCCACATTTTTTTTCTCTATTCACTCAACATGAGGGTACTTTTATTTTATTTTTCTTATTTGTCTACCCCAAGTTATGAATTTTTGAAGTTTCAGTATTTAATTAAATCCAAAAGACCATATTTATCTACTTATCCATGCGGCACAGACTAGATCCTTGGCAACTCTGAAGGACTATGTGATGTGCTTCCATTCAATGTTGCCTTCCGCGTCTGTTGACATCATTTTTGGTCGGGGTCTAGTTTTTTTTCCTCTTTAGTAGCCTAGGTAGAATTTTCTTGTTGACTATTCCTAGAAGGCTAGAAAGGGACCCCTCATCATTAGAAATTCCAAATTCTTCTTTGCTCAACTTAAAGTTTCACATATTGGTCCTAACCTCTAGCACTTAGTATGTGAGGTCAGTATGGCGGAACTCAAGGGGAGTCTCCCATAGGATGGTTAGACCTTAGGACTAACCCTGGGTGGTCTGGTTTCAGTTGAGATTGCTTGCACACACTAAACTTTCTTACATACTCCAGACCCTAAGCCCCCTTGATTTAGTCTCATAACTCCTTTTGGAAAGCTCATATGAATGAACATATACCCATAGTCTTTGGCTAAGAGGGTTAGAACCAACATATTGAACATCCAAAATGAATCCTCATATGGCTTCTATTGGTTTGGCATGGCTTCATGGCTAACTTGCCCATTCTAGCCCAAAATCACTAAATTACCAAAATACCCCTACAACCCTAATTTTTGCCAATAATCCCAAAATTACCCAAATTTGCCCAAAATCATCTCAAACCACTAACCACTACCTAAATTGGCCAAAATTCACCTAAATAAACCAATTCCCAAAATACCACCCAAGATTACCAAAAATTACCAAAATACCCTTCATAACCCAAAATTTTGAAAATTTCAAAAAATTTCCAAATATTCCCAATTTCAAATTTTAAGTTTGACATTGATCTAAGTTTACCCAATTTGACCAAAAGCCCCAATTTGCCCTTAAGGGCCCAATTTCCCCAAATTAGGCTTAATCTTGGCCCAATTGACCCCAATCTTGCCCAATTTCAATTCCAAACCAAAATTCAATATCCTTAATTCTAATCTAAACCAAATTCAAGCCCAATTTGACCCAAATGCAAGCCTAATTTTACTCAAATCAAAAGGCCTCAATTTTGACCATATGACTAAATCCACCAAATTGGCCTTTAAATTCAATTCAAATCACTTGAAATCACTTCCAAACTCTTCATGACATCTTCTTATACCAAATTAAACATTCAATTAGCCAAAATTTTAGCCTAAATTCAATCTCAATTTTTAAAGCCCAAGCCCACTACATCTAATTTTAAAAGCCCAAATTGAAAGCCCACATGACATTTTTTTTTCTCTTTATCATCCATTTGATTAAAATCATTCCCTAAGTTTTAAATTCATGATCAAATCATTCCAAATCAAGCATCATGCCAAACTTCACCAAAAATACCAAATAAATTCAAAATCCCCTTTCATGCAAAAGAGTCAAGCCACTCCCAAGCCATAGGTGAGCCATGAGAGCCTTGTCACCTCATCAAGCTATCAATGGCAAGAGTCCAAGCCATTTTAAAATATCCTTAAGATCCTTTTTAACCCACTTCATGAAACATCCAAACCTCATGCTTATGGAAAATCACTTGGATAGAGACCTGACCATGATGATTAAGCTAAATTATCTGATTTCCCTCAGCATCCAAACCATCCTTGATGAGTGAACCCAACCCCAGACCATGACTTGACCCAAAATGACCCTTCCCCAATCCTATTTTAATTCAACACCTTTACACATGGACAACCTCAATTGACTTAACTAAACCCGAGCCCTGACCTCCCTGAGCTGGATGGTGACCCCTCCCTGGCCGGTCGGCCACCTAGGCTGCCGGAAATCCCATGTTCAAAGGCTCAACCTAGACCAAAACTCAAATTTGAACCCAACTAAGTTGTTCATTCCAATTGGATTGTTGCCCCTTCCTCCCCTCCACCTAAGCAGCTTATGGCACCCACCAATTGCCCCTGTGGTCTCTCCTTCCCCCTCTATTTAAACCCACCCTCCATGGCCAAGAGGGAAGAGCTTGAAATTCCATGGGGAGACTCTGTCAAATTGCTCCCAGAACCTCTTCAAGACCTCTTAAGTTCAACCCAAACATCCTCAAGCCCTTAAACCCACTTCCTGAGCTCAATTTTGTAGTTTAAAATCAAGCCTGAAATAGTACATCCCTCTAGACTCCACCAAATCCAAAATAATTGCACCCACACCATCCCCTAAATGAGAGAAGAAGATCCCCCACAAAAGCCCCATCACCAGAAAACCCTAAGGTGGACTTTGATCGAGCCCCTAAATCGACCTTTGTCAATTTCATATCCATGCATTTCACCACGGCTTGAGGATTCATCTAAGAGCTCTTTGGACTCAAGGCAAGCTTTTGGAAGCACCCAATCGAGGCCACACCTCTTAGGTAAAGGTATTGAAACATAATACTAAACTGAGCTTCATTTGATTCTCCATACTCATAGAATTCATTTAAGGCTTGATTAACTATATAGGCATGTTCTTCTAGTTAAGACAAGTTGATAGGAACAAACCTCGCTTAATTTAGTTGAGTATCGAGAGAGGTATTAGGGTTTGAATGTGGACGGTTCTCGGGCTAGGGATTTGGAGATGATGACCCGTAGCCGTTGGATCACGCGTTTATCAAACAGAGGGCTCTGATTGCGTCGGACGAGAAGATCGAGTGGTACAGTGGAGACACGTGGCAGCTGACTTAAGTGGTGGCATCGAATGGGAGCGCACCGCGTGGAAAGTTTGGAGACGTTGAGGATTGCGTGGCGTCACGTCACTTAAGTAGGAAAATGGGAACTTTCTTATTTATTTAAATAGACAAAACTTCAAAAATGCATATCTTTGTGTAGAAAAATCACAAAAATAAAATAAAAATACCCTTTTGCTCAATGAATAGAGGAGAACAATTTAAAAATATTTTCATGTCCATTTGATGCATAAATAATTTTTAATTAATTAAATGGTGTTTTTATTATTTTGATTCTCAATTTTAATAAACATTTCACCATGTCATGGGACCATGGTGCTTTTAATGTATCTACTGTTAGGTATCTCTTCTGATTTTTCCAAGGTCAGGGGGCATCTCTAACCAAAGATACCTAATTTTCAAGTTAATAGAGCCTGTTTTGGTGAAATAATTAAAATAAATAAAATTCTCATCATAAAAATACAAAATTTATTTTGTTAGGTTCACTGTGGTCAGAGAAACTTAAAAAAAAATATAAACTTGGTTTAGATCAATAAAAATAAACCTAATTGTCAGCAACCCTAAAAAATGAAATAAAATTAATTTGTAGTAATTACAAATATAAATTACATAAAAAACATTCTCCATTCTAATTTAATATTAGAGGAGCTACCCAAAAAAATTTTAAGTCAATTGGAGTTAATTGGATCATTCAAATGGATTAATCAAGTGAATATGCATTTTTGGCATTAAAATAATTATAATAATTAAAATGATACCTTAAAAATTACCAAAATTAGTTTTGGGAGCTCCTTATGACCAGAGGAACCTAAGAAAAATAAAATTGGAACTAAAATAAATACTTTATTTTTTTAGATCTTTTTGGACATTTAAATAATTAAAAATCATAAAAATTGCAAAATTGTAAAAGCACACTAAAATATCATATTTGGCTTCCTGATAACTTGGAATCAATTAAAGTAATTTTCCTAATTTTCTAAGTCAAGATATTAATTTTAAAGACTTAAAAATGAATTTTCTTTAATTTTTCCCTAAAATAATTAAAATATAAATAAAAAAATATGAAATTTATTTCTTTGTATTCCTTGGACTCAGATAGATTTAATCAAAATATAAAACTTAATTTTCTACTTAAAAAATATTTTATATTTAATTGATGCTCAAAACAAAAAAATAATTTTAATAATTAACCTGAACCTCTAAAAAATATGAAAATTGGTTCAAGTGGTCTTCTAACCTAGGTAAACTTCAAACAATTTTCTTAAGGATAGAAGTTTTTTATTGGTTGAGTTATTAAATTTTCATTGCAAATCCCTATTTTTTCATTAAAAATAATTATAAAATTAAATAAATTCAGAAAAATCACATTTTCTCCTCTGATGTTCTAATTAACCCATGAGTTGGGTAACATAAAATTTTCAAGTCATTTGAGCCTAATTTAATGAATTATAGGGTATTAAGGCCTTACGGGCAAAAGGGTAATTTTGGAATTTAAGGCTTAATTAATATTTAGGCTTAACCAAAGGGCTAAATGGGCAAAAAATAATCTTAATTGATATGTTTTGATGATTGGAATATGAAAGGTATAAATAGTAGTAACCAACCTCACTTTGGTCATGTAAAGGATAAATTTGTAATTTTCTTAAAATTGATGAAATTTAGAAGAATATTTAAATAAAAAAGATATTAAGGTTAGGGGTTTGATTTTTGGAAGAAATAACTGATTTTAAGCTTCACTTAATGGTTTTAAAATGATTTATGATTCATGATAAGGATTAAAGTTATAAACATTTAAATATTTTTTCTAAAATTACAAATTTACCCATTAATTTTTAAGAGCTTAGCAGTGAACTAGGTTTAACTAAAATTTTATTTAATGAAATTTAGAAAATAATCTATAACTTATTCAAAACCTGTTTAAAACACTACAAGCCCTTCTTTAAAATCAAAGTGCTAAGTTTCTTAATTAAACCAAATTGCCCCTAAGGGTCTTTACCTGTATAATTTATAAATAAAACATCAAGTGATAATTTCCCCTTTCTTAGGGTTAGCTAGAACTTCAGTTCATTGAGCATAAGGGTATGATAAGAATGAGTTAATAAGCAACTTAATGAGTTTGAACAAGCTCGATTCTTTTTCAAAAGATTGTGAGATGCCCGGGGACCAGTTCCTGGACCTTTCTCATACTCTTTTGGATACCTTGAAGGATGATTAGAACCCATTATACCTTGCTTAAGAAACCATCTATATAGTTAAGTAAATAGGACCCACTAAAATATGATATAGGATATGGTAGACACACCTTAAACTTGCACTTCCTACTTTTTCTACAAGCATGTTTTAATTCCTGTAAAATTATATATATATATATATATATATATATATATATATATATATATATATATATATGCCTTGCAAGTACTGAACTTCTGATGGAGGAATGTCAAGAATCAACAGGTACACTTTTTAAGTTATTGCATTGCAATTTACCTTTACCTATTGTGTCCTGCTCATGAACTTGCATGTTAAATAATAATGTCACCCTACATGTTAAAAATGAAACTTTTAGGATAGCCATAGAACTGAAATCAAAAAAAAATTTTAAAATCAAACAAGATAAAATTCACCACCACAACATTCAAAATATAAAATAACTTAAAATTTAATCACAAAAATCACAGAACCAAAATTGTAACTAAATTAAAATTTCTATATTGGATGATCGGGAATCCCTCGGAGGAGGTAACCTACGGTTACTAATGAGATTTCCCACGGTCTAAATAAAAGTATGGAGCTCATTAAGTTGAGTTTAATAAATTCATTTGAACTAAGTGAATCCAAAAGAAAACAGTGATATCAGAACGAGGGAAACGTAGGATCCTAACCGGTGTCGCTCTAATCAACTTTAACATGCTCCATAATATTTAAACAACCATGACCCTTAGGAATATTTGATTTGACATCATAACTTGACACATTAGAAAACTTAAACTCGTCATGATGATGAGCTTGGAGCTAGCATTGTGGGCAACACGGTCATCTTCAACAGCAAATCATGTCTACACCAGCTAAACCATTCCTTCGAATTAAACAATAATCCATAGAAATTCGAGGTTGTTTTCTTATGCAACATAAATCCTCAACTTATCTTTAGGCCTTTGTATGGTTCCACTATACAATATAAGTCCTAACTTGCCTTAGGATTCCGAGGTTGTTGTTCGTTACGACCTAAATACTCACATCTTTCAGGATATTTGTGTGATCATTTTACACAAATGTAAACCATAAGTAATAAAATGGCAGAATGAAACTTTCAATAGATCTAATCTCCAATACTGAAGCCAAACAGTAGGACAGTTTTGGGAAGTTACCAAGGTTCTCCTCCGGATTTATGACATCCCATAGCCTCTCTCCCTTTGGATTCTAAAATAAAATGTTCCAAATTTGATTCATTCCCCTTTCACACCTCTTTGTCTGATCACCTTGAAAAGTTTTATTCCTTTGAATTCCTTGAAGATAATATCCTCTGATTTTTATTGAGAGTTTTCTTGGGCGACTTCGGTTATATAGAATGTATTTAACTATAGGGGCTTGCCCTTATAGGAAGCATTTTCGAACCCAGCTTAATATAAACCATATTTAATCATTCATATTAAATAGGGGAACTTGTTGGCTTATATTAAAAATTAGTTTTTGCAGACTTAACAGATGTCATACAATCTTTAATTTATTTAATCGAGCCTTACCAGTAAGTAGTGTGTTTTTCCTTTGGGATGGATACATTATTTGCGGTATTAGGCTCGTTTATTTAAACCACTAGGGATATGAGATCGGTGTAGTCTTGTATTTTCAAAAATCCAAAATACTATTTTTCCAAATTATATATTAAATTAAATTATAACGGGTGTTGGGATATCCATCTTGGCAACCAACAACTTCACAACGCCCAACCTTTTAATGCTGACAGCATCAGCTGCCATGCAAGTCGCACTTTATGAACCATCTCCTCATTCGACTCATCCTTCGTTGTTGGATCGGTACACATGCAAATGGACGACATACGTTCATCCCCCCCATCTATTCTAAATCAAGAACCGACCACACTAAAACACTTCAATCTCGCTCGATACTCAACCAAACCACTCACGATTTGTTCTTATAGCTTCATCTAATCAATACAAACACATCCAGATGACTAGATGCATTTGAGATTAACATTCTCTTCATAATTGATGAAATTAAGCATATTTTTAGGGTTTGTGATCTATACCTTAGCCCAAGAGGTGAAGACTCGATTGGGTTGGTTGTAGACATTCGTTATAACTCCATGAAGCTCCTCCAAGCACCAATTTGAGTTGAGGCTGAGCCTAGGCAAGATTTTAATCATGGGGTGAGGTGGTCTTGGTCTAGAAGTGGGTTAGAGTGCTCAACATATGAGGGTTCTGATGGGGAACTTCCATGTTTGGTTTAAGAAAGATATTGGGTGATTTAATTTGAGATTTAGTGGAGTTTAATGGAGTGATAAAAAAAATCTTGGATTTTGAACTAAAAATTGAGCTCAAATAGTGAATTTCCGTGGGGGAAAATGGTTGGAATGAACTCAAGGCAGCTTGGAGAGGCTCTGGAAGAAAATTGGCAGAGTTTCCCCAAGGATTTGGCACAACTGGAAGTTGGCTAAAAATGGGGCTTCCTATAGCCACGGCTAAAGGGAAGATCTCAGGCTCTGATTGGTTGGTGCCAATAAGCTTATGTGGAGTTCTAAGCTACGCCAGTGACCAATCAAGGTTAGCCACATAGGATGGGTTAAAATTTTAGTTCAAAAGAGGGGAGGTCTTCTCGGATTTGAGCTCTCTGGCGACTAGGGTGGCTGGCCAGAGGTGAGGTGGTGGTTATCTGAGTCAAGGAGTGTCAGAGAAGTTTTAATTGTGATTGTTCCAAGGCTTGATGGGTGATTGCATGAGGGGGAGAGTTTAACCAAATGGGGTAAGTGGCTCCTTAATCCAAGGGACCCTTGGTCCATGGTTTCCAAATTGGGTCTTGGGTGATTTGATTAGCATCCTAGAGGGCTAATCAAGGTAGGAGAGGATTAAGGTTGGTTAATGCTAAATATTTGAGTTGATTTGGGGTTAGGTTCAAAATTGTGGTTTGAGCTAAAAGTTGGATTTAGGTTTGGTTTGAGCTCGGCTTAAAAATTGTTTGAAGGGTTCAATAGGTCCATAAGGATGTCATGAAGATTTTAGGGGATGAAATTGGGGCAACTGAATTGATTTCAAGGCTCAATTTGATGGAATTTTGAAGTTAGGCCAATTTTGGGGAAATGGATTTCAGCTTGGGTTTAGGTTGGGCTAGGGTTTGGATCAAGGCTAATTGAAGGTTTACTTTGGTGTGGGGAAATTTCATGAAAATTTTGGGGGGTTTAATTAAGGGTTAAAATTAGGCTTAGAATTTGGGTTTGAAATTGGATTCAATTGGGCTTAAATTTGGTTCAAAATTGGTTCAGATATGATAAAATTGAATTTAGATTTGAAATTGGGGAAATTTGAAATCAATTTGGTTGAAATTTGGGGTGATTTAGGGTAATTGGGTCTTAAAGAGCAAAATTGGGATTTTGGTCAAATTTGTCAAATTGGACTTCATGAGTGGTCAAGATTGGTTTTAGGAGTGTTTGGAATGATTTGGGGGGTTTTGGGAAATTTTGGGCCACGAAGGGTATTCTGGTAATTTTTGCAATTTTGGAGGTATTTTGGGAATTTTGGAAATTTTGGAATGTTTTGGGCAATTTGAGTGGTTTAAAAGAGTTTGAGATGATTTTTGGGCAAAAATGGGTAATTGGATAGGATGAAATCAATTGAGGGTGCTAATTGTAAAATTACCCTTTTTTTTAGCCATGAGACCAAGGGAGCTCCCATTATGGATCCTCCATGTGTTGTTCTTAGCCAAACCCTAGCCTATAGCTAAGGGTTTAGGGGACTATCCACATGAGTTTCCAAAAGAGTAAGGGATCAATCTAAGCATGTTTGGTTAAGGTTTGTGGTTGTGAGTGAAGGTGAGGGGTATCAAGTGTGTGTGTGCAAGACTAACCAAGACCACACCGCCAGGGCTAACCCTAAGGCCAAACAGTCTTATGGGAACTCTCCTTGACCTTCCCCATATTTGCTTCACCTACAAAGTGCTAGAGGTTAGAAAAAAACATGTGGAATTTCAAGATGAGCAAAGAAGAGTTTTAGAATTTATAATGGTAAGGGTTCGCTTTACTAGTCTTATAGGAATAGACAACATGAAAGTCATATGGCTAGATCATAGGATTCTAAGGAAGATACAAGACCTCAACCAAAAGTGAGGTCAACAGCGTGTGTGCCACTTTATGGGTGTACTCAGGGCGTAGGTGCACCCAACACTAACTCGACTGTTCTTGCCAACTGCCCGCCTTAAAGTAAGTATGTCAAGCTTTGGGTGTGGGTGCACCCAATTCTTTGCACAAGTATCTCATGTTCTCGAGTTGTTTAGCCAAAATTACCTCATTTGCATATCTGCAACCAGTGTTGGGTGCTAGCTTTCTTCCTTGGGGCGCGAGTGCAACCAGTCTAGGGTGCTAGTG
>NEWO01001081.1:147387-169161 GCA_003013225.1 Phalaenopsis aphrodite | reverse complement strand
CCAAAATTGGGGCTTCTTATAGAATTTCAGATGCTGAAACTATAGTGGTTTAGTTGCTTAGTGTATGGGGAGAATTTTCTTTGTTAGATGTGGTAGAGTTTAGGGATTGTATTCTGGTTTTCTCCTTATAGGGAGCTCTCGGTTTAGCTCATTAAATAGCCACTAGAGGCAACAATGGAGCTTGTAGCTGATTGGAAGAGGCAGGAGGTGGTGTAGGGAGGTTCAATGAGTCGAGAGAGATCAATTTTTGGCTATGAATAACACTCTTCTCCCATTTCCATGGTTAAGTCATCATAAACTTAAGCATAGCGAAGGAAGAGGCTTAAGGTAAGGCTCTCTTTCTATTAGAGAGGGGATAAGGTAAATGGACAACATGGTAGTAAGCTGGTTCAGTTAATTCACATAAGGCCAAAGAGTGTGATGTGGAATTTGGGTAAGATGCCATATGTTTCCCCTTTCATGATGATTTTTAACTTTTGAGCAAAAAATAATGGCTATCCATGAGGCTCAATTAACCACATGAATTTGGCATGTCATGATGGGTTCATGGGTTATGGGTGACCCAATAGCACATGGGTAAAGGGATCTTTGGGCTTGGACCTTCATGAATGGGCTTAGATTTGCATGTGTGCCCCTTAGGCTAAAGGCTCCTCGTGAGGTGATTTATTGACTTAATTAATTAATTAATTAATTAAGTAGGTCAAACTTATGAGGCTGACCATTTGATCCTATTTGGGCATACGATTGACCAAGGTGATTTAGGGTTGACCAGTTGACAAGGTTTGACCCATTGGATTTCAGAGTTGATTAATTGAGAACAATTAGGACCTGAGGTTGACCATTTGATAAATTTTGACCAATTAGGTCCTAGGGTTGACCAATTTGTTCCTAGGATTAACCATAGGGTCCAGGGCTGACCAAATGGTCAAAGTGGGTACCATTGGGTCCAAGGTTGACCAAATGGTCATTGTGGCGACCATTTGGTCTAGAGTTTTCATCATTGATTTAATCATCTTGGGATGTCATCAGATTTGGGCTAAAAAATGACACATTAGAGATTTGTTCTAGCTTTTAGGGTTGGAGGACCCCAGGTAGGTTCAAGAAGTCATTGTTGGTAGACTTCTTTCTAAGGTAAATTTAATTGTCTTGATGATCATTAGGCTTTTAGAAGGGTTTTTGGGGATCCTGATATGGCCACATCGATGAATGTTGGTTGGTGCATATTCCCCATGTGGATGATCAAACCCACATGCCTAAAACTAACCTTATGGTTAGTTAGGAAATAAATGTACAAGTGTCTTAGGAGGCTGTACAGACATGGTGATTCATCAAAGTTTCACGCTTGTGTTCTGGATGATGCTCTCCTAATAGTTGGAGAGAAGCATATGGTGGTGCTCCAGCAATGCTTCCCTGAGTCGAGATGAAACTCTCCCTTAGAAAGAGAGTTTGGTGAAGTCTCGAGCTCCGATGATAACCATTCTCCGAAAATGAGGAAGCTTTCCTCAAAAAGGAGACTCTAGCAAAGCAACACACGAAACCCCCTTTCTCTTCCTCTGCTGGCAAGGAAATTTCTAGAAGAGGGAATAGAGAGGAAAAAGGAGAAAAAAATAAATAAGAAGTAGAGGAAGAAGAACCTAAGCTCTCCATAAGAATCCCACACAACTCTCTCCTGTTGCTCACCCTTAGCACCCGATCTCAAATGCATCAATCCTCCAAATGAGAAGGAGACCATTGATTAAGCATAGCCAACCCCCCTAAAAAATGACCAAGAAGCCACCTAAAGATGCCAAAGAAGCTTATAAAGTGAGGGCAAAAGTGTCCTTTCACACCACCTTTTTCCACTCCCAAGGTTCATCATCACCCCTTCTACGAATATGTCAGGTTTGAGAGTTCAAATGACAAAAAAATTGAGCATTTTTGTGAAATGGGAAGTGACTGGCGCTTAGGCACCATGTCCTTGGGCGCCTAGGCGCTTGTCTGATTGCCATGGTGCCACCCATGTGGCTCCTACTTTTTCAACTCTTGATAAATTGACAATCTTTTGCTTGTTTTGGGTGCCTAGGCTCCCAATATTAGCGCCTAATATTGGCGCTTATGCCCAGATGGTAGAAATAGTTGCCAAATCTCTAGAGGCTTAAGCTTGATGACCCAAAAAAGCATCTTGGGCGCTTAGTTGCCCGCGGTCGGCGTAGGGGTGTCGGTCTAGCCCGAAACCTCAATTTTCACCGAGAATGCTCAACAGAGGATTTGTTTTGACCCATAAGCTATGTGAGACTCTTTATGAGTGAAATTGGTTCTATGCCTTTGGAATTGTGTATTTTGATATGTGATACACAAGGGAAATTGCTGTTAGCAGTTGCCCTGAGCCATGGTTTGGGTAGGGTGTCCCGAACCGTAATTTTTTCATAACTCACGTAGGAGGCTTTTTTTACTTCTTATGGTTGTAGGAGGCTTCAAATGGACATGTGGATACTTCTAAACACTAGAATGTGTGTTGAATATTTCTCACATCCTAAATAGGCCCTTCTAAAAGAATTTTTCTTGGGTCAGTCTGAATCGCTGCCATCCCTAGCTACTAGCTACTTTTCCCAAACAAGTGTTAAGAGTCTCGAGTAGGTATCTTATGCTATCAGATGCTATAGACGGACTGTAGGTCATCCCGAGTCATGCATGTGTACACCCTACATTCATAACATCAAAAATTGATGCTAACAATAGTCAACCCAAAACTTCATGGGAAAAACTCATTACCACGTTATGGGGCCCTGTGTATACTTTTCTCCTCAACAAACAAATAAGGGAAACCAAATGTCAAGATTTGACCGTAATTTAGAATTCATCCTTCATTTAGTCAGTATACTAATGAAGAAACTCAATATAAATTTTTAAAATTAGCATGTAGCAACTATCATATAGCCCTAAATAATTACTTAACTGCAGTGCATAGTCCATACAAAGTGTGTAAAATGCTATTTTAACACTTTTTAGAAACCATTTTCTAAAAAAAGTTGAATTACCTTTTCATGAATATCCCAATATAGCTCAAATAATGCACTAAGTCAAGCATCCACTTTAGCAAGCAAACAATACACAAAAAAAAAAAATTAGTTAATTACATCTAAAATCCAATAAATTTATGAATTAACCTTAAGTAATATTGCATACTTAACATGCCTCACTTTACTAAGAGTCTTAAATCAGACATCTTCTTCAATGAAAAGACCATACACAACATGTTGCAGAATAATTTAGTGAATTTTTTCAAACTTTTTTAAGATGGTTAGCCAAAAACTTCATGGAGATAACTCATTACGACGCTATGGGGCCCAATTTACAATTTTCTCCTGAGCAAACAACGAATGGAAACAAATAGTCAAGATTTAATCATAAATTTAATTTTATCCTTCATATATACAATATATTAATGAAGAAACCCCACATAAATTTTTACTGTTAGTATATATCAGCTATCTGATAGCACTAAAAAATGACTTTATTTCGGGGCACAGTCCATACATTGCATGTAATATTTTATCGATCTTTAGCTTTGGTTTAAGTTTTCATAAAAAAGTGGTTCTTTCAGCTTTTGGTTCAAGTTAAAAAAAATAATTTTTTTCTATAGTTTTTGTATTCATACACATCTGAGAGTGTCTAAAATCTTTGAATATATGTATATTAGCTTATTGTACAATATCTTATGCTTATGTAATAGGTAAATTCTGAAATTTTTTTCTGGAAGAGTACGAATGACTCATCATATTGCTAAAAGTCTACAATAAATAAAATTTTTTTTCAAACACAACCAACTTATAACAACATAATACAATTACTCAGATTTGCTTTGAAAAATATTGTAATAACCCAGTGGTGGTTTCCAATGAAGCTTTCTGAATTGAGAAGTAATTACCGCAGGGTTTACATTTAAGATATCGCAAGTAATTTGTTCGCTATCCATCGTCGCAGATCTTCTTCGTCTTCAAACTTCCTTTTTAAACCTTTTCGTCTTCAAACTTTCTCCATTTCAGAATCTTAAAACCAATTTTTTTATTTCAGCTCATGCATCTATTTTCCCATCTGGACATGTGCAGTAAGTATTATAACCCTGGGATTAATAATTACTCGGACTAGGTTCGGGTCATACACAGGCGAATTTTCCTGTTCTATGTTATATAAAAGTGGGACTTGTCCGCGTTGCATTATATATTTTTTTCCAAAACCTAATTGATGGATGACTTCTGTGAGTAAATCAAACCTCTGATTTTTCCCTCACGTATTTTTCACTTTAAAATTTGTGCCTCGCCTTCTTGATTCGCTTGTTATCCTCATTTGACCTAACAATTTCCTAGCAACCTTCGGCTAACGGTCTAATTTCAAAACACAAAGAAGGAATCACTATAGCATTTAACTTGAATTCAGTCCAACATATCACCCTCCACGAGAACATAGTAGGAATATCCAATTTTTGAATTTCAAACATTTACGAACATAGAAAAATTCCAAAATAATTAAATATTGCAAAAAAATATGCATGTTTTTAATACTTTTTTCTTAAAATCTCACCATTAATTCTGGTACATACGTTCAGAATGTAAAGCATAGTCTTCCCTACACATTAAAAATGTTGGCGCATAAGCATGCTTCTCCCCTCCTTCCTTGAAAGCCTCTATTAAAGGTACAGTCAAGTATATGGTCCCTACTATCTATGCATCATCTATGTATTTTCACACACACACACAACAATACCACTCATCATTAACTTAAAACTATCACATTCTTACTTAATAATGCAATATAATTTGGTGAGAAATTCATCGAGGCATCTATGCTTAGAAACGAAGCTCTGATATAGTAAATGCATGATAGGCATGCGTTGCAAGCAGTGTACTTCATTAGGTTCTCTCTCTCTATATATAAATATATATATCTGAAAGAAGATGGTAGCCATCCAAGGGGCAGCAAAAAAACTAAAAGGTAAAAATGGTTCCTGAGATCGTCGAGGAGGAGGTTATCGGAGGAACAATGTCGTTGACACCACCGCCGCTGCTCAATCTGAACCATGTCTCGTTTGTGGTCAGGTCTGTAAGCCGATCGGTGAAGTTCTATGAAGAGGTGCTTGGTTTTGTTAGTGTCAAGAGGCCTTCTTCCTTTAAATTTCATGGAGCATGGTAAAAGTTTTACATCACATTCTTCTTGCAATCATGACATTCTACAATTATATCAATCTTACCAATACCTCAGCATCTTCGATCAGATTAAGAAAAGAAAAAAAAAAAAGAACTTTCATTACAATCTATTATTATTAAGCATTAAAGTCAGTGATAGGTCTCTGAAAAACTGATCAAATCAGTTCCTTCTATCATTATGTAGGCTCTACAACTATGGCATTGGAATCCATTTGCTGCAATGCAACACCCTTGATGAGGTTCCAAAAAAGAAAGGGATCATAAACCCAAAAGAAAACCATATCTCCTTTCAATGCTCAGACATCTTCCTTCTGAAACGAAAACTTGAAGGAATGGGAATAGAGTATGTCACTGCTGTGGTTGAGGAAAGTGGCATAGAAGTTGACCAGCTCTTCTTTCATGACCCAGATGGCTATATGGTGGAGATTTGCAACTGTGACAATCTCCCCGTGATCCCACTCTCCTCATGCCCGATGAAACTTCCTTATATGAAGGATCTAATGCTTTCTTCCATATATGGTGATAAGCTTTAACAACCATGAACCAAACTTTATTATTCTTTTACATGTAATGTACATTATAACTTGCGATGGTTGATTACTGAATA
Source organism: Phalaenopsis aphrodite (assembly GCA_003013225.1). Classification (NCBI taxonomy): domain Eukaryota; kingdom Viridiplantae; phylum Streptophyta; class Magnoliopsida; order Asparagales; family Orchidaceae; genus Phalaenopsis; species Phalaenopsis aphrodite. The sequence goes on along the minus strand of NEWO01001081.1, from coordinate 163,371 downwards.
TTATGTAGGTAAAGGGTATCCTAAGTTGCAATTTGGATCATGTGGTGCTGAAGCAGAAACAGTGATCATGGAAACATTGATGACTGACATGATGGATATTTCCTTCTGATAACCGTGAAATGGAGAAGAGATTTGTGTACAGCAGTACCTACTTGAAGTTCTCATTTGGTCACCAATATATCGGTTCCGAGCTGATGGTCAGGATGTAGGCAAAATTAATTTTTACCAGTTTGAGGGTAAGAGCGACTTGGGGAGGGATGTTATGTGATGAATAAGCAAAAAGGCAAGGTTAATTCTTTGTTGCATTGAAAAACTATTATTTTTGGTAAATAAATTAATGTTACTCCTCTTCTCCATACTATTTGAAGTCCTTCTATTGTATTAGTCATTTATGTATTGTAAAATTTTATTTCTTCTGTGGCATTCCGGTTGAATGCTTATTCTGTTAAGAAAAATTGAGATTTTTGAGAAGTAATAATTTGAAAATAAGCTTGAGTAATAGTTAAAGTGCCTTCATTAAGATTTGGAGATTTTGAGTTAGTACATAAATGCGTCAACATGAATCTCATGAAAATTTAACAGACTATTAGACAAAAGTGCGGTCAATAATGACCCAAAAAAGAAGAAAATATGGTTACATCACTGAAAAACTAAAGACTTGATTGAATAAGTACAACTCCTTTTCAATACCGGAAACCGATTGAACGAAAGTCATCTAAGCCAAAGAATAACTATTGAATCGAGAGAAGACATCATCCCAACTCTCATCCAGCTTCTCCAACTGCCTCCCAAGAGCCTCCAAACTGAAGGTTCTCACCACAATGCACTTCATGAACACCCCAAAGAGACCTTCTGTCAAAATGTGAGGTACTTGTCGAATTATGGTGATTCACCCTTTGCCCCACTGTTTAGTCTCATCCTAGCGACGAGCTTTCTCATCTAGGGGTTGACAATTACAAAGTGAGTCGAAAGAGCCTCGCCATACTATGGATCACCAATCTTAGTCGATAGAGCGATAGAGTAGCCGAGCCATACGCACGTTTATGTATATATCCAAATTATTATGTAACCCACTCGTTAAACCATGGGTAATTGTGTAATCATGCAAATGATATCCTCTTCTCCTATAAATAATGGTTATTTATAAAATAATGGTTAATTAATTAGTCATCAAAGACTTAATTCATTACTGTGTACTCTCTCAACATCTCTCTCTCTCTCTCTCTTATGTTTTATGTTTTATTCCTTGGGTGTGATTCATAATACAGATTCTGATTTAACATCCTTAAAGGCGTGATGAGCATGAATTGAATTAGCAACAAGAAGAAGAGCATAACAAAGAATAAATCTACTAAAAATACGTTACAAACATGAAGTGCAATAGGGACTTCATGCAACGACAGATCTATGAGTTGAAGGATCAAATGATGGGCCATATGTTGGAGGCCATTCCGAGAAGCCATAATAAGGGGAATGAAAAAAATCCATGAAGAGGAAGTGATAGATCACAATGGCTTAAGAATGACTCAAACCTGCAATAGAGTAGAATACTGTCAGTACTAGGACAGTGTCGAGTCGGTGCAGCTAGACGAACAACAATTTGAGCATACTAACCCCCTCACAGTCAATGAGAGAATGCCTTCATCCAACATATTTCAATTGTTGAACCTCCCGAGAAGTTCAAGATAATGTTTCTAGAATCATGCAAAGGTCGGACTGATTCGATAGACCATATCGCTTCCTTTATGGTCAATTGTCTGCTTACTGAGTATCATTGATGCTCGAAAGTGTTGCCTCTTTTTTACCAAGTTAAGGATATATTTGGCCCTAAGTTGGTTCAATGGACTACTAGCTGGAGTGATTATCTCCTTCACCAACTTTAAGAGGATATTCATGGTGTAGTTCACTGGTGCCTAAAAGCCATAGAAGGGGTTTGTAGGCCCTACTACTAATCAGGCATAAAAAAAATGAGAGCCTCAGCTCATTTATCACGTGTCAAAAGATTATGCTAGAAATGAGGAATCTAGAGCTTACAGTCAAACATGACACCCTAGATCAGAGACTAAAGGAGAGACCCTTCAACTATGCTCTTGACTCCAACGACTAAAGAACATAACCAAATTGTTGGAGCTGAACAACAATCACATTTTGACTGAAAAGTACAACTCCATCCATTCATTCACCAAAATGGAATCAACCACCGGTCATCTAAAGAGATGGGCCCCAAGAGGCAACAGGTGGGGACCAAGGGAAGACTCGATTCTTTTACATTGCCAAGGGTCAATCTGCCTCCTTGAGACAACACGGGATCTATAGACATGATAACTGATGTCAGGTAAGGTACCCTGACCAATGGTCGGTTCGTTACCAGAAACTACCATCAAATAACTACAATGAACCAAAGGGGACTCTACTAGGATTCTCTATGTAAGAGTTGGTGGAGGCAATCCAAAATAAAGAATACTTGAAGAAGACACTACCCATTAGAGTCGGGGCATTTCCATAACACGAAGAAGTATTGTGCCTACCATAGAGACTATGGTCATTATATAGAGGAATGCACACACCTCCAAAGACTAGTTACAGAGTTGATAAGAGTTAGAAATCTCAAGGAGTTTGTGAAGCTAGACCCAAAGGTAGAGGAATGCTTTGGTAGAAGAAATTCTAGATTAGGAAGTTTGAGTGAACTCCATCCACATCACTAAATTTGAACCATTAATTTTTTATGGTGGAAATTTATTCTGGCAAGCCGGTTAGAAGAGGCTCTGATTACGAGAATAGTGTGTAGCCCATTTTTCTCTATAGTACAACACCCATCCATTAGTCATATTCGATGATGTGGACTTCCCCCAAAGAGGAATTCCTTCTATTATTGTGAATATGATGATAGGTTATTATCAGATAGATTGCATTATGCTTAACAACAAAAGCTTTATCAACATCATGTTTAAGTTAATATTTAATAAAATGAAACTTTAAACCAATTAGCTAGTGGCTTTGGCCAACCCATTCTATAACTTCTTTGACAAGAGGAAAGCAGTCTTGGGAGTAATTGCACTACAAATCACTTCGGGAGAAGGTGAAAAGCAATTATCCAACATAGAAGCCTTCCTAGTGGTAGACTCTCCACCAACCTACAATGAGATCTTCAGCCGCCCCTGCGGAATGATAACAAAGTTTTGGTATTGACATACCACACGACAATGAAGTTTCTTAGTGATAGAGAGTTCATCATTAATTGAAGGAAGTTGGAGTAGTCTCAGGTCTGCTACCTTAGAGAGGTCGAGAAGTTGGAGCTTGAGTTGCTCGACTTGAAGCCCTGGTGCAAAGGGGGTCTTAAAACTAACGAGACTACTCTTGAAACCCCTGCAGTAGAAGAAGAGCCCAGTAAATCTTTTTAATAAGTGAAACTTTTATGTGAGGTCTAAAGATTTATTGATCTTTAGAAGCGTCGAGATGTCTTTTCTTGGCCGACATCAAACATGTTGGGGATTCGACTCGAATTTTCCTGTCACCATCTTAACATGAATGCAACCATCTGGGCAATGAAGCATAAAATCAGGTCTTTGATAATGAATCTACTTGGATCAATTCAAGAGATGTTCCAAATGCTGAAGGAAGCAAGCTACTTCCATGAGATACAATAAATGATGTGGATATCCAATGTGGTCGTAGTGTAGAAGGTGAATGACAAGTGGAGGAAGTGCATGGTCTTCATTAACTTGAATGTTGTTTGCCCAAAGGATATCTATCCACTACCAAAAATCAACATGTTGGTAGACTCGGCGGTCAACCATACTGTAATGTGCTTCCAAAATGCTTTCTTAGGATACCACCAAATAAAAATTCAATCAAATGATACAAAGAAGACAATTTTTATAATTAGTGAGAGCATGTATTTCTATAATTTACTGTTCTTTGGGGCTTGAAATTGTTGGGGCTTCCAACCAGCATCTTATGGATGAAATTTTTTAGTAAAAAGGAAAAAAATATTGAAGTGTATGTGGATGATGTGTTGGTTGAAATTTAGTTGGTCAAACAACACATAAAAGACTTAAAAGAAACATTTGACATGCTCCAAAAATATAACATGAGCATTCAAACCCACTAAAATATACATTTGGAGTATTCACAGGTAAGTTTCTCAGCTATCTCTCAACACTGCTAGAATAAAAACTAATAATAAATAAGTACAAGCATTACTCAACATGTCTTCACTTCTAAACACAAAAAAAGTCTTAAAGTTGATTGGTCAAATAGCGGGTCTAAGCCAGTTCATTCCAAAGTCAGGCAACAAATGCACAACTTACTTCAAAATTCTTTAGAAGGAAAACAATTTGAAATGGATTGTCGAGTGTGAGCAAGTAGTTACGAAGTTAAAAGACACATTGGCATCACCGCAACTAACCCAATGTTTGAAGTCAAATAAAGAAGTATTGTTGTACTTGGGAGTTGGACCTGAGACCATTAGCTTAGTAATTAGAGAAGAAATGAGGACGTAATTCCTAATTTACTGCACCAGCCGACTCCATAGAGATGCTCATCAAGATTCGATATTCGAATATGAAAAAATTATCTTTTGCTCTGATTGTGTATGCTCATAGGCTCTGGCCCTGTGTCCAAAATCATTTGATTTGGGTTATCACTAACCTCCCATTGAATTCATTTTCCACTTGGTTTGAAGCATTTCAATTGGCTCCTCAAATGGGTGGTAGAACATAGTGAGTTTGACATCTTTTATGTCCCTCAGACGACAATCAAGGTGCAAACATTGGAAAATTTTTGGGATAATTTTTCTAAGTAATACAAGCTCAAAAAAGGATCCATAGCTGACAACCACACATTGTACCTTGCACATTGATGTTTCCTCCAACCAGATGGACTAGCTCTGAGTTTGACTAGAGGGCACCTCTACAATTTTGTTGTCATTGAGTTCAAAGTAACAAACAATTAGGCGCAATATGAAGTTATGATTGTTGGTCTTTGTCTAGCCTATGAAATGGGTACCCAACATCTTCATGTGAAGTCATACTAAATAGAAATTTGAAGCCAAAAGTGAGATGATGGTCAAAAACCTCAACAAAGCTAAAATGGAGATCAAGAAGTTCTTGTTTGTTTTATTTCAATTTACATTTGGAAACCATACATATTTGAAAATTTAATTGCTTAAATAATCAAACGCAGCATAAAAAGAAATATAGTATTTTGAAAGATACAAATATCACTTTTTGGCAGGTTCGATTATGTAAATAAGAAAATTTTGGATATTTGTAAGGTATATGATTAAAACCAATATTTTTTCTCTCATATAATTCAAAGGCTAGATAAGATTTTGATTAATATGAGGTTCGAACTTCATATGGGCACAAGCCCCTATAAGTAATTACATATTAAGCAAAAAGTATTTTATTCGAACACTCTCGATTAAGTTTATGGTATTGTGGTCAAGAAATTTTTAAGTTTAGTTTTCATGATTGATCATTCAGATCATCAAAGGGGAAGGTTTTCTCACCCCCCATTTCCCCGGTTTTTTTTTTTCCAAAGGTTTTCCAAAACTTTGGCCCAATTTTTTTTTGGGGGTTGTTTTGATTAATTTCATTGTTTTGGAAAGAAATTATTAGGCTTTCCCCTTTTGGTTCTTCCCCAGTTTTCCTTTTGTTTTCAGTTATTCCGGATTTTTTTTTAAAACCCCCATTATCAAACCCACATGGAAGTTGTAACTTTTTAATAATGACTTATGAAAATTTCTATCTAAATTACATATAAACATGATAGGAGAATGGTGTTGAAATATTTGTAAAGGATTAAAACTTAATTTATGTGCAATCTAAATTTAAGCAGAAACTAAGAACAAAGTTTAACAGATTAAGAGAGTATAAAAAAGTTTGAATATTAAGAAATGATATTTCCCCTTGCAAAGAGATCTTAATCAGTATAGGATTTGAATGATAAAAAATATAAAATATTATATTGTGATAAATAGGAACAAACTTTTTCTTTACCCCCACTCGGTGCTAGCAAAGAACATTAGCTAATCTTAAGTTTGCCTCATCTTGTGTATTAGTGCTGAGTAGATTCTAACCTCTCACTTCTAGATTACCCACAATATCCTCTCTATAGGACCTACTAAGGACCCTTAGATTTAAACTCAAGATTGAATTGACAAAAGAATCTAGCATGTCACCCTAGAAACATCAATTCAATGCCCATCAAAACTTATCTCCCTATTTATTTGTACTCTCCTTAAACTATGGTCACCCTCCTCGTAAGGTGAGTGTGACATTCACAATTTGAGTGAAATCCTAGACCTCACTGGTCATTGTGTTTCTCAACAGAATTTAACCTCACAAGTGGACAATTTGCAAATTCAATGAAGAATCAGTGAAAATGTCATCAAAATTTAAAAAAAAAAAAAATCTTCGAATCATTCATATCCCACATGATTAATTCCCATATGTAAGGAGAAAGAAAGAAAAACTACTAAGAATTCATGGAGATAAAACAAAAAAAAAATGATTTGTGTTGAAAGCCAAGTATTAACAACAAAAACTCAAACACAAATACAAAGTACTTATCTTATGTCTTCTCCCTAAGAAATTCCTGAAGTTTCTTCGAGAAATCTCCAAACTCTTCTTACATAATCAAAGACTCTTTTCTCTTACACAAACTCTCTCAAAAATGAACTCACGCATGCTCTCTGGACTCTCTAACTCCCCTAAAAGCTCCCCTTTTAGTTCAGCCATTGACCCCTTTTAATATATCTCTGAAAATAACTAAGTTTCAAGTACCCCTTCAAAATTCGTCCAAATTCATTGTATCTTCTAGTGAAACCATTTCTGGCACTATGACGCCCATCACGTCAGATATCTCGCATTATGCATCCAAAGGCTAGCGTTATGGCACCTATGATGTTGTGCCATTTTGCTCCATTTTGCCCTCATTTTCTCTAAGGATCCATTTCTTGTACCTGAAACCAAAAACATGCAAAATAACTTCATCATAAAAAATGTAGATAAAATAAACATTAAATGTATATAATAATAGATAATTTTAAGGTGTATCAATTTCCTCAAGCTTAAACGTTACTTTTCCTAGAGTAACTTTTTGTGCTAAGTAAAAATTCATAGCTTAAGGTAATGATTTTTACTCAAGAATTTCTATAGTTTTTGTCCTATAAATGTATAGTGAATCTTTAGAAAAAAATTTAAATAACTCAGGTTAAAACTAAAATGTAAGAATATCTACTAGTCAAGTCTAAGAGTTCTGATTTTCTATCTATTTCAAGAATAACTATAATTTCTCATACTGTGGATGCCTATAAGAATTACACAGAAAATAATTTAATGAGAACTCTATTAGTAAAGATGTTAATACTTTTAAAATAAAATTTAGAAATGTAATTAAGTCCCTTTCCTTAAGATGATTCAAATGAAGCCAATTTTTGATAAGGCATCTCCTCAAGCTTCTCCTAACATTTTTTTTCTTTTTTGCTTTTCTTTTTCTTTTAATTTTGCTTTTTTTTATAGGATCACTTTCAATCATTTCTTTTCTTTTTTTTATGTAAGGATTACTATATCTGGATAGCCTTTAATGATTTTGAACTTCACCTCTCATCTTAAAGTAAAAAAATCGTCACATTTCTTTACTTGATACATGTGTATCAGCTTTGAAAAAGGATTTTCATAAAAGCCTCAATTATTTCTTTTTAAGTGTATATCTAAGATCCTTAAATTTTTAAAAATATAATTTTCTTTGCTTTAAATTGTAAAAGCATAATCTTATACTCTTTTACTAAATATCTTAACCCTAGAACTAACCTTTATTATTTAAAACTTTAACTTAAGCATACTATGACATTTATAAAATCAAAAATATAGTTATCTTAAGCTAACCCCACATACCACAGGTCTTGTTAAAAAAATTTTAAAATTATAGTTTATTAAGGACAAATAAGTTTTAGTTTAAAAAAGTTTTACTCCCTTCCTCTAAATTTAAATTTTGATTAATTTAAAATATAACAATTCATAATAAATATGAAGAAATAGAGAAAATTTTTGAAAGTTTTAAATAGAAGAATAGTGACATACCTAAAATATGTTACTTTTATTTTCATATTTAATGTCTATTTTTAATGATATTGCGCATTAATGAAAGGTATTTTGGGTGTTTTTGGGTGTAGTTACACAAAATGGAGCAAATGGAATAAAAATAGAGTAAATTGAAGTAAAAATAAGCAAAAAGGTCAAAGTTGATATGGCGCCTAGGCGTTAGACAACAGAGAGTTTGTCGCCTAGGCGTCAGAGGTCGTTGTCTAGAAGATCTATTGAATTTTGACAAATTTTAAAGAGGTGCTTGAAGAAAAATTTGGAGATTTTGAGAGTTTTATTTAAAGAGACTTCTAAAGATTCAAAGAAGAGACTTTTGGGAGGAAGAAAAAGGAGTCTTTTGTAGAGAAGTTGATTTTTCCTATAGAGGAGAAAGTCTTGGAGGCTTGCTTGAATTTGGAGGAGAAAAGGAGAAGTGAAAGATAACTTCTTCACTACCGATTTTGAGTATGTTTAGAATGGAATTGTAAGGAGAGTAAGTGATTCAAAGGAACTATAAGGATTTCTTAGGAAAGAGTTTAACATAAGTTGTGTATTTTGTTTATTTAACTTAGTCTTATCTATTAAACTTTTACTTATCTATAAATTCATGTTTTGTTGTTTCTTCCTCATGATATATGAGTAGTTTCCTTTGTCTTTCTCCCTACAATGAGGAATAATTGTTTGTAAGAATGTAGTTTAGTAGAAGTGCTTTTAAAATACCATAAATTATGATGATTCAAAACTCTATGCTTAATTCACTTGTCAATATGGCTAATTGATTTATTATAATCTGTTGTAAAATGTAGTGACCTGAAATGGGCCATGTTCTAACATAGTAAGAATCACATTTAGCCTCATAGACGAGAATGTAGTCCCTGAGGTTAAGTGCTAATAATTAGGAAAATAAGTTTTTATGGGCGTTGAATTGGAGATTTTATGATGAGAGACTAAAATCCCCAAATTGGTCCAGATGTTTAGAAATTAAAGTAAGATGTTAGCCCTCAGGTGAGGGGAAGTGGAAACTCTAGAGTGAGAGATAGTATCTTCCCATCCTAAGCACAGGTTTAGGGACCAAACTCTGGATTACCCAATGTTCCTTATACACTTAGCACAGGGTAAAGAATAGAATTGCTCCTATTTTGCACAATGGCTTAGTTATATTTTAAAATTATTTTCCTACACTAATTATAAACTCATTGCAAGGGGAAGGATGTTTTAGGCAGATTTGAACTCTTTATACAAGTTTAGTATAGAGCAGTGGAAACTATAGATTTTAAAACCTTTTTAGATTGTCCTGCATTTACATTTTGCATTTGCTTGCATACTTAGCATTCCTTTTATTTTATAAGATTAGATATTACAAAAAAACTTACAAACATTTGCTATATAAGCTTTCTATAATTTAAAATTTGGTTTTATTAAAGTCAACTGAATAAGAATTTCGATTATCTCTATGGGTCGAAACTGGCATATTTAAAGAAAATCCTATATTACTTGAAACGATACGTATACTTGCATAGTTCTTCTAGAGTGTATACTTTTTATCATTATTATATAATATTTAATTTTGCACACTAGCAGGTAAATATAAATTGTGTCAAACTTTTGGCCATAGTTTTGAACTTAAATAATTGTGTAATTGCGGGTTGGGTCAAGTTTTCTCCGTCGTTGCCGGGGACAGAAACAAAACCCTTTTGAATTAGAAAAATCTTTATTTTTAATTGTAAAAGTGTTTGTACTGGTTATATATACGTGCTTATGTGTGTATTTAAAAATATTTAACAAAATAAAAAATAATAATATAGATAATTTACTATTTTAGTTAATGTGTTTTGCTTGTTGTTATTTTTCCTTAAAACGTGAATGTGTAGTGCAGGATCTAAAGATTTAGTACCTTACAATTCTAAGTTTGAGTGAACTATTAGAAAAATTAGAAAACAAAACAAATTCACAATTTCCAAGAAATGACAAATACTATACATAATAATTTAGAAAATCAAATTGATGTGAATGTACCAAAACCATTATATGATTATGCTAACCCTACGGTAAATGAAATTCATCGAAGTATACAAACTCCTATCATAGAAGCTAACACATTTGAATTAAAACTTGCTACCATTCATATGGTATAAAACAACCAGTTTGCAAAAACTCCATCTGAAGATCCTAACTTACATCTTACAAGTTTCTTAGAACTTTGTACCACATTTTAGTAAAATGGTGTCTCTAATGATGTGTTAAACTTAGGCTTTTTCATTTTTCCTTAAGGGATAAAGCTAAAATGTGGTTAAACTCATTAGGGCGTGGATCTATTAGAACATGGAGTAACCTAGCACAAACGTTCTTAGCTAAGTATTTATCGCCATCAAAGACTGTTAAGCTTATAAATGATAGTACATCTTTTTGTAAGTTTGAAGGGGAATCAATATACAAGGCTTGGGATCACTTTAAATAACTTCTTAGGAAGTGTCCACATCATTCTTTGCCCAATTTTTTAATAATTCTAACATTTTATAAATGGTTAGTAGGACCTCTTAGATCTATTATCGATGTTGTTGGTGATGGATCATTAATATCAAAACATTTTGATGAAGCCTATTCTTTAATCAAAGAAAGGGCTAAGAGTAATTTTCAATGGCCTTCTGAATGGGTAAATCCTATAAAAATAGCCAGCGCTCATGATTTGGATGCTACTTTTATGCTTAAGTAGATGCAATATCAAGAAATTTATATCAATTGGAAATGAGTTTATCTCAAACACCTCAAGTGATTGAGGAAAACTTATTAGGACAAATGATAGATTCTAACTTTCCTACATTTGAGAATTTGAATGTAATTCACAATAAACTTAATAACCCCTATTCTAACTATTACAGCCCAGGTTGGAAAAATAATCCCAACTTTAACTAGAATAAAAATTATGGTGGTGCTAACCAACAATGGAGAAACAATCAAGTAAACCCAATGAGAAAAAGGAACAATCAGGATAATACTAACTATAGACCAACTTACTATCCTGGATTTAATAGTAACAAACAATTTAAAGAGAAGAAGTTATCTATAGAAGAACTGGTGTTACATATGGGTAATCAATTACAAAGTCAAGGAGCAACAATTAGAAATATGGAAAATTAACTGGTACAAATTGCTAACACCCGTAGCAATAGGCCTCATGGAAGTCTTCCAAGTAATACTAAAACTAATCTTTAAGACAAAAATAAAGAATAGGTTGAAGTTGTCAAAATAGAAAGTGGAAGAGAATTGGAGACGAGAGTTTAAAAAGAGATTAAAGTTGAGAAAGAGAGAAAAAAATTGAAAATTCTAATGAAGATATTCTTCAAGACCTAGAAAACCCTATTTCTCCGATGAAGATCACTTTAGAATGGCCACTGCCTTCATTTCCTCAAGACTTTAACAACAGTATTTGGATAAACAATTTTTAAATTTTTTTGAAATATTAAAAAGTTAACTATTAATATTCTATTTGTTGAAGCTTGGGAATAGATGTCGAGCTATGTAAAGTTTATGAAGAATATTCTTAATAAGAAGAGGAAGTTTATAGACAATGAGACTGTTGCTCTCAGTGAAAGTATAGCTCAATAATTTAGAAGAAACTTCCTCAGAAACTAAAAGATCCTAGTTGCTTTACCATTCCATGTGCAATAAGAGAAAATGTTTATGGGAAAGCTATTTATGATCTAAGGGCTAGCATTAACCTTATGCCTCTATCTATTTTTCAAAGGTTAGGCTTAGGAGAGATCTCTCCCACTTCTATAACTCTTCAGCTAGCTTATCGATTAATTACTTACCCAAAGAGGATTATAGAAGATGTGTTAGTAAAAGTGGATAAATTTATCTTTCCTGTGGATTTTATTGTATTAGATATAAAGGAAGATAAAGAAATCCTACTCATTTTATGGAGATCTTTTATTGCTACTGGACGAGCTATGATAGAAGTGCAAAGAGGTGAGTTAACCATGAGAGTCAATGATTAGGAAGTAACATTTAACATCTCAAAAGCAATGAAATATCCAGCAAAGGGAAGAGTGGATGAATGTTTTAGAATGAAACTTATCAATCATCAAAGTAGCAGCCATTTCAAGGAACATTATGAAGATAAATTGGAACAAAAAGAAATTGAGAATGAAGAAGATAATGATTTGAAAGGTGAAATAATTGAAAAGATTAATGAGGATGCTTATTATGTTTAGGAAAATTTTGAGTTGTTGGACACGAGTGAAAACAACAAATCTTTTAGTCCTTCAATGGAAAAATTGCNAAGTTGAGAAAGAGAGAACAGAAATTGAGAAGTCTAATGAAGATATTCTTCAAGACCTAGAAAACCCTATTTCTCCGATGAAGATCACTTTAGAATGGCCACCGCCTTCATTTCCTCACAGACTTTGACAACAATAATTGGATAAACAATTTTTAAATTTTTTAGAAATATTAAAAAGTTAACTACTAATATTCTATTTGTTGAAGCTCGGGAATAGATGTCGAGCTATGTAAAGTTTATGAAGGATATTCTTAATAAGAAGAGGAAGTTTATAGACAATGAGACTGTTGCTCTCAGTGAAGAGTATAGCTCAATAATTCAGAAGAAACTTCCTCAAAAAACTAAAAGATCCCAGTTGCTTTACCATTCCATGTCCAATAAGCGAAAATTTTTATGGGAAAGCTATTTATGATCTAAGGACTAGCATTAACCTTATGCCTCTATCTATTTTTCAAAGGTTAGGCTTAGGAGAGATCTCTCCCACTTCTATAACTCTTCAGCTAGCTAATCGATTAATTACTTACCCAAAGAGGATTATAGAAGATGTGTTAGTAAAAGTGGATAAATTTATCTTTCCTGTGGATTTCATTGTATTAGATATAAAGGAAGATAAAGAAATCCTACTCATTTTATGGAGATCTTTTCTTGGTACTGGAAGAGCTATGATAGAAGTGCAAAGAGGTGAGTTAACCATGAGAATCAATGATCAGGAAGTAACATTTAACATCTCAAAAGCAATGAAATATCCAGCAAAGGGAAGAGTAGATGAATGTTTTAGAATGTAACTTATCAATCATCAAAGTAACAGCCATTTCAAGGAACATTATGAAGATAAATTGGAGCAAAAAGAAATTGAGAATGAAGAAGATAATGATTTGAAAGGTGAAATAATTGAAAAGATTAATGAGGATGCTTATTATGTTTAGGAAAATTTTGAGTTGTTGGACACGAGTGAAAACAACAAATCTTTTAGTCCTTCAATGGAAAAATTGCTTGAACTAGAGATGAATGTTCTAATTATTCATTTAAAGTATGTTTTTTTAAGAATCTCATCTATAATACCTGTTATAATATCCTAAGACTTGACTGAAGATCAAGAATAAAAATTAATGAAAATTTTAAAAAATTATTAGAAAGCTTTTGGATGGATGATAGCTAATATTAAACGAATCAGTCCTTCAATTTGTATGCACCAAATTTTAATGGAAGAGAATTATACACCAAGGGCTAATCCTAATGAAAGAAATTGTTAAGAAAGAAATTATAAAGTCTTTAGATGCTGGAATTATTTATACTATTTAGGAGAGTGTATGGGCTAGCCCTATCCACTGTGTTCCTAAGAAAGGGGAGTGACTGTATCTGTTAATGAAAAGAATGAATTAATTCCAACTCGACAAGTCACTGGGTGGTGAATTGTATTGATTATAGAAAATAAAATCTCGCCACAAGGAAAGATCACTTTCTTTTTCTTTTCTCAATCAAATGTTAGACAGGCTTGCAGGGCACATATATTTATGCTTTTTGGATGGATATATCAGTTATCACCAAATTTGTATAGCTCTTGAGGATCAAGAAAATACCACATTCATGAGTCCTTATGGGACTTTTGCTTTTAGACGGATGCCCTTTGGATTAGGCAATGCACCTGCAACTTTTCAAAGGTGTATGATGCTCATTTCATGCTACTTAATTGAAAGTTGAATAGAAGTTTTTATGGATAACTTTTCAGTGTTTTGTACTTCATTTCAAACATGTTTAAATCATTTATAAAAAGTACTAAAATGTTACGAAAAGACAAATTTAGTTCTCAATTAGTAGAAATGTCAATTTATGATTGCAGAAGGAATTGTACATGGACATAAAATTTTTAAAAATGGTACGAAACTAGATCTAACGAAAATTCAAGTTATTGCTAAACTACCTCCTCCTAGTAAAGTGAAATGAGTTAGGAGTTTCTCAGGACATGTTGGTTTCTACAGGCGATACATCAAAGATTTTTCAAAAATTACTAAGTCTCTATGCCAACTTTTAGAAAAAAGATGTTTTATTTGATTTTAATCAGGAGTGCCTAAATGCCTTCGAGTTATTAAAAGAAACATTAATTACCTCTCCTATTATTGTTTCAATCGATTGGACGGAACCATTTGAGTGGATGTGTGATGCGAGTAATTATGCTATTAAGGCTATTTTAGGACAAAAATATGATAAAATTTTTAAAATAATATATTATGCTAGTAAAACTCTTAATGAAGCTCAAATTAATTATACTACTACAAAAAAAGAGTTATTAGAGCTTGTATATGCCTTTGATAAAATTAGATCTTATCTTATTGAAACTAAATGTATAACACATACATATCACTCTGCTATTAAATATCTGATGTTGAAAATAGATGCAAAACCAAGGTTAATCATATGTGTACTTCTGATGCAAGAATTTGATTTTGAGGTATAAGATAAGAAGGGAAATAATAACCAGATTATTGATCATCTATCTAGGCTTGAACATGAAAATATAGATTAAATTGAAAGTAAAAATAATGAATAATTTTCTTTTGGAAAATTATATACTATAATTGAAAGATGTGTTCTGAGGTATGCTGACATAGTTAATTACATAGTTAGTAACATTTTACCCTATGGTTTGACATATCCACAATAAATGAATTTGAAGCAAGATGCAACATCTTACTTTTGGGATGACCCATATCTATATAAATCATGTAAGGATCAAATTATTTAAAGATGTGTACGTATGAAAGAAACTCAATAAATTATTCAGAAAAGTCGTGATTCTGATTTTGGAGGAGATCTTAGGATTGATAAAACATCATATAAAATTTTACAATCTAGACTTTATTGGCCTACAATATTTAGATATGTTAATACATATGTGAAAACATGTGATCGATATCAGCGAGTTGGCAATATTTCTAGAAGAAATGAAATGCCCCTCAATATTACCTTAGAGGTTAAAAATTTTGATATTTGGGGTTTAGACATTATGGGACCATTAATACCATCCTTTGGAAATATATATACATTTTAATTGCAGTGGACTATGTTTCAAGGTGAATAGAAACTATAGCTTTATCTTGTTGTGATGCTCGAAGTGTTGCAAAATTTTTAAAGAGAAATATTTTTAGTAGATTTGGGATGCCTAGAGTAATAATTACATATGAGAGAAGTCATTTTAGTAATAAGAAGATTGAAACATTAGTTAAAAAATATGGTATTATACATAGAATTGGCACTGCTTATCATCCTCAGACTAGCGATCTAGAAAAATTATCCAATAGAGAAATTAAAAGAATTTTGGAGAAAGCTATAAATCCTAATAGGGTGGATTGGTCTGATAGACTGGCTGGAGCTTTATGGGCTTATAGAACGACATATAAAACTCTTATGGGAACGACCCTATATAAACTCTTATTTTGGAAGGTTTGTCACTTACTAGTAGAACTTGAGCATAAAGATTATTGAACTATCAAAAAATTTAATTCTAATTTGAAAGATGCTGGTGAGAGATGACTATTGCAATTGAATGAGCTTGAATAAATCAGAAATGAATCTTATGAGAATGCAAAGATTTATAAGGAAAAGTTGTGATTATGG
>NEWO01001081.1:98658-118064 GCA_003013225.1 Phalaenopsis aphrodite | reverse complement strand
CTTATACTCCAAATATTCTTCTTTAATTTTCTTTTCAAATGTATTAGTGAATTATTCATTGCTTAAATAACCATTAATATCCATTCTGAAGCATTTATCATCTCTTCCTTTTGCTGGGCATCTTATTGACTTTGCAATATTAAATGTAACTTCTTGATCGCTAACTCTCATTGTTAATTCTTCTTTCTATACATCTAGTAAAGCTCTTCCAGTGGTAATAAATGGTCTTCCTAAAATGATAGGAATTTCATTATCTTCCTCCATATCTAACACAATAAAATCCTTAGAAATGATAAATTTATGAACCTTTACCAAAACATCTTTTATAACTCCTTTAGGCTAGATAATTGAAGGATCGGCTAACTTAAGAGTTACAGTAGTAGGTGAAATTTCTCCTAATCCCAACCTTCTATAAATTAATAGAGGCATAAGATTAATACTGGCTTCCAAATCACATAAAGCTTTTCTGAAAAATCCTTTGCCAATAGCACAAGGAATAGTAAAACGACCATGATCTTTAGGTTTTTCATGAAAAAATATTTTGAATTATAATGCTACACTCCATACTAAGTGCAAAAATCTCATTATCTGTAAACTTCCTTTTTTTTATAAGTATATCCTTCATAAACTTCACATAACTTGACATTTGCTCCAGGGCTTCAACAAATGAAATGTTTATCATCAATTTTCTCAATATTTCTAAGAATGTTGTAAATTGGTTATCTATGTTATGTTGCTTCAATCTTTGAGAAAATGAAGGTGGTGGTCTTTCTACTGTAATTTTTATTAGTTTGATATGATATTCTTACTCAAAATGAAAATCTTCACTAGACTTTTCATTTTTCACCCCTTCTTTCTCAACTTCAACTTCAATTTCTTTTTGAACTTTTGTTTCCAATTCTTTTCCACTTCTCAGTTGAATAGCCTTGATTTGCTCTTTATTCTAATCTTTAGGATTAACTTCAACATTACCAGGCAAAGATCCTGGAGGTCTATTGCTAAGTACAGTAGCAATACATCCCAACTAATTTTTCTTGTTTCTAATTGCAGATCCTTGACTTTGTAATTGTGCTCCCATTTGCAATACTAATTCTTCTATTAACAATTTCTTCTCCTTACTCAGTGAATTGCGATTGAAACCTAGAGAGTAATAAGGTTTATAGTTAAAATTTCCTTGATTGTTGGAGTTTCCTAATGGATTTGCAGGATTGTTCCCCCATTACGTATTTATAACATTAGAGTTATTGTTACTCCAATTGAAATTAGTGTGATTTTTTCAACCAGGATTATAATAATTTGAATAAGGATTATTAGATTGGTTGTTTATTGCATTTAAAGTTCATATGAAGACTGAGAATATATCATTTGTCCCAATGAATTTTTCTCAAGCATAGGAGGTGTCTGAGAATAATTCATTCTATACTTATCTATCTTCTTTGATATTGCAACAATTTAAGTAGCTAAAATAGATATTACATCAGAATCATGAATACTAGCTACTCTTTTTGGAGTTACCCTTTGAAAGGGCCTTTGAAAATTATTAGTAGACATCTCTTCAATTAAAGAATATGCTTCATCAAATGGTTTTGACATTAATGATCCACCAGTAGAAGTCTCACTTATAAATCTAGAAGATCCAACCAATCCATTATAAAAAGTTTGAATTATTAACCAATCTGGTAATGCATGGTGTGGACACTTCATAAGGAGATCTTTAAATTGTTCTCAAGCTTCATAAATTGCTTCTCCTTCAAACTGACAAAAAGATGTAATATCATTTCTAAGTTTAGCAGTTTTTTATGATGAGAAATATTTAGATAAAAATTTTTCTGATAAGTCTTCCCAAGTTCTGATAGATTTAGGCGCTAACAAGTTTAACCACATCTTAGCATTATCCCTTAATGAAAAAGGAAAAAGTATAAGTCTTACGACATCATTCAACACTCCATCATAATTAATTGGAGAATCTAATTCTAGAAAACTAGTAAGATGTAAGTTAGGATCATCAGTCGGTATCCCCCCAATATGATTATTTTGTACCATTTGGATAACAATAGATTTATGTTCAAATGAATTAGCAGCTACAACAGAGTTTTGTATACTCAAATGAATTTCATCGGTTGTAGGATTAGCATATTCTCTTAAAGCTCTCTGATAATGTTCATTTTCGATTCCAGGATTATTTAAATTTGTAGCCATTTTGTTCAAATTATCTAACTATTTTTTTTGTTTTCAAATTTTTTTAATAGTTCTTTCTAACTCTAAATCGTAAGTACTAAACCTCCAGATCTTAAACTATGCATACACAAACACAATAAGCAATTAAAATAAGCAAACACATTAAAATATAAAAATATTAATTAAACTATAACAAGTTTTTCAATTTGAATAAAATATTCAATTTGAATAAAATATTCTAAATTATAAATTAATTTATCGTTACTCCCCGACAACATCGCCAAAAAATTGATGTGCGGTGTTTGTGGTGTGTTATAAATATCTTTCAATACTACAATACACACATAATAACACAAATAGTAAATATGCAGTTCAATCACAATAAAAATCAATTTGAGTATTAATNAGAATACTGAAAAACTTTATTTGAACTCAAAATTTCCTCCTTTTTGCTCCAAATGCCTAAAATCAATATACTTGCAACAAAATATGAAAATACCCTTCTTTAAAGTGCAATATCACCAAATTTAAGCATAAAATGTATATATAAAATTGCACATTTTTTGTGTATCACTTAGCACAAGATGAGGGGACTTCTGCTCCTCTTACTTAGAACTCAATAAATGGTTTTTGTTAAGGTAACTCTTCTGGCTTAGGTACTATCACAATTTTGTTATTGTAAAACATATCTTGATCTTTGAATCTGATGTCAATCTAGATAATTGGGTTGTTCATTAGGTGACTTTGATCAACTGACACCTCGACATTGTCTTTAAAAGAAGTGAATGAGCTTTTCGATGGAAATTTTTTGCAACAAGAATAAAAAGTTAAATGCTACCCAGAGCTCAAACACAACTTTAAGTTTTAATATTTTAATCCTCAATTAAAATAATAAACTAATTAGCACCAGTGAATTGAAAGAGTTTATGAATCAGAGTTTGAGTATTTTCAAATTGGGTCAAAAGATTATTAAGTTTTAAAATTTCAAAATTTGGAATTTGAGTGAGTTCAATGAAATTTGGTTAAGTTTGATGAAATTTAAGTGAGTTTAATTGAGTTTTGCGTGAATTTAAAGAGATTTGGTTCATTACGTTTTATTCAAATTAGATCCTAAATTGAAAATATTTATAATTTAATTTTCTTTAAATTTAAATTATCATAGGGAAATGATATTTTAATGAAGATTTCCCCAGCCTAGATATAATTTTCAAAGTCTTAGTGTCTAAATGGGATGCGAAAAGACTACCTCACTAAAATCATGCCAAATGTTAACATGTATGGCGTTTTGAGATTACAGTGAAGGTTTCCTTCTAAATCAAGGAATGCTTTAGAAGTGATCTTCAAGAGGTGCAATGGAAGTTTCTTAGTCAGCTGTATGATGTATATCATTGGAAAAGATGTAGGGTCTGAGCTTCTTTGACTTGAGCATTATGCTGAATGGGACTTTGATTCCCACAAACGATGTCAAACTGATACATGTCGGAAGGTCAATGTTAGTAAAGTGAGTATTTAGCATCTTAGCATTGCATGAAAATCTAGCACACACAAAGGTAAAAGAGAAGTAAGCTAAATGAGAAACCTCAATTTTTTTTGTGAAAAACCTGGAAAGGGGAAAAAACAACAGGGTTCAGTTAAATAGAAATAATTCACTATGTAATGGTGAGGACACCGACCCAATCCTCTACTGAGATAGGGAAGGTGGAGTTTTATGGTTTATTTATAATAGTATTTCAACAATAATATATGTAACAAGAAATGAGGTCATAATCAATTGCTATGGAGGCAGTAGTCCGTCATAAATGTTGTTGGTGATGATTATAGCGCCAACGTATTATAAAGATCGTGTTTGGAAGCCATGGTAGTAATTGTCCATGTAGGTCATAGATGGTTCTTCAAAAGCATCAATTGGGCACGGAGGCCATAATAAGGAGCTGCATAAGTTGTGGAAACATTTTTAGACCCCTAGAATCTGAAGTTGAGAGCTACATGAACTGTGATAACGTCCGTAGACCAAGAAGGCGTAGTTGGGAGTTACATGAGCTTTGGATCATATAGGCTGTAGTTGGTCACATAGGCCACAACAAGGAGCTGTAATAACGTTTGTAGGCCACATAGGCTTGAGTTGAGAGCTACATGAGCTGAGATAACATTCATAAGGGCATAGAGGTTAGAGTTGCGAACTACATGAGGTGAGATAACATCATGTAGGCTATAGTTGGTCACATAGGTCGTAGTGGGAAGTTGTTATGATGTCCAAAGGCCACATAGGCCAGAGTTGGGAGTTGTATGACCTGTGGATCATGTAGGCTATACATAAGCTATAGTAGGGAGCAGTAATGATGTTTGTAGGACACAAAGGTAGGTGTTAGGAGATGCATGATCGATGGATTACGTAGGTCGTAGTTAGTCATGTATTTTATAACGGTGAGTTGTGATAATATTTGTAGCCCATAAAGGTTAGCGTTGGGAGCTGTAAGAGATGTGATAATGATTTTAGGCCAAGAGGTTGCAGTTGAAAGCTACACAAGCTGTAATAACATTTGTAGACTGCAAAGATCAGAGTTGGGAGAAGCACGAGGACCATGTGGGCTATAGTTAGTCATGTTGGTCATGTTGGTGAGCTACAAGGAGACAACCTTAAGAGTTTGGAGAAAGTCACCACATTCTGAGTACATGTTGTAAGTAGTTGTTTTGGGGTGTGTCATTACGTTGAATTCGAAGAGTTTTATTATATCGTCTTTAGGATGCGTCATTGCACCATATTCGATGTATATTGTTATAGTGTATTTGGGTTACGTAGTTACATCATCTTCCAAATATGTCTTTACATAATATGCAGGGCCCATCATTACATGATTTGTTCCTCTATCTGGTGCATCACTATTCAACAATGTATGCTGAGATTCTACAACAAATATTGCTACTCTGCATAAGATTTCACCACAAGGAGCAGGTGACGATCGATGGTGATCGACGATAGTCAGTGAGCAGTGGTTGATGACTGTAGAAATAGATGACGTTCACTAGAACCTCGGTGTAGAACACAAGGGTTCAACACCTTCTCCTCTAAGTTTCGGTCTCTCTCGTTCAGAGTCAAGCTTTAATATCAAAAGGGGGGTTGGGCTTTATCTATAGCCTATGAGAGACCTCTAAGGACGGAATCCAAACCATTTCATTAGATGCCTTGAAGAGGTTCCTTGAATCAGATGCTATTTTGTGAACAGTTCGGCATCGTTGCATTCGTCTTGCCAAGCCAGTCAATTGATTGTAAGTTTTCTGAAGTCGGAGTTATGGATGATTTTTAATTGAAGTTTGAATGTTACATGCTAAAAATATTATCTCGAAATTCATGCCACGTTTCAGAATCATGTCGGATAATAGAAAATTTGTTGATGGCGTATCAACATTCATGAGTAATTTTATTAACAATCATTATACCATTATTTAAAATTATAAATTTTAAGCTAGAAGATATTTACTATTGTTTCTTATTCCAATTTATTTCGTCTCTAATCCTATTACCTAGCATCTCTTTAACCTTTAAAAAAACTAATTCCTTATGTAACGCTCCACTTCAGCATGAAATTTCTTCTAATATTTTTAATTAAAATACTAAAATCAATTTTGACAGATCAAATTATTTAAACTAAAGCATGTTAGTGTATAATTAGGAATTTATCCTTACAGAAAATTGAAATTTTAAAATATACTTTTTTAGATATAATTATGATACATTCTTTGAAATAATAATTTACAAAAAAATTTAAATAAAATTATTAATTATTAAAATAAAGTATGGAGTGTTGATCGTTTTTTATATTTATTAATTATAAAAAAGTTTAAATTAATAATAAAATAGAAATAATTATGTAAAATTGGGAAATTTTCGGTTTCGTCGGACGGACCGGGAGACCCCGCAATTAAAACGGCATCAGTTTTTTCCCTCCTCCAAAAATGCAGCTTGCTCCGTGCTCCCTTCTCTCTCATTGGAGTCGCTGCGCTCGTTCTATTTGCCCTTCCTCGCCGTCCTCTCCTACCTCCGCTTTCGCTTTCGCTTTCGCTTTCGCAGGAGAATCTACTGGTTGAGATGAAGGTGGTAAGGGGTTGGCGGGAAGAATCGACGAACGAGTTCGAAGTGGAGGTGCGGGCCCCGTCGCTACGGAGCGTCGTCAGCTGCAGCGGTCCGCCGAGGAGTTGCAACTTTACGTTTAGGGCACCGCAGGAAAACTTCACCATCGATGATTTTGTGCTCGGGCCGGTCCTCGGCGTTGGTTCTTTTTCCAAGGTTTGGATTAAATCGTTCATGATTTTCCAAGTCCCTTCCCCTTTTCATGATTAGCTTCCTTCAGATGTTAATTTCACGTATTTGAAGTAGTTAGATCCCGTGTGGACAGAGCGGATCTTTAAATTTTATTCTCCAATTCTTGTGTCATCAGGTAGTTAGGGTAAAGAAGAAAGATACTGGAAAGGTGTATGCTATGAAGATCATGGACAAGGCTTTCATTACCAAACAACATAAAGTATCCCATGTAAAACGGGAGCGCATTGTACTCGACCAACTAAATCATCCTGGGATTGTTCAGCTCTTGTTCACATTCCAAGATTCTTATTCCCTTTGTAAGTCTGGTGTTTCTGAGCAATCATTACTTTTAAGTCACCGTTATGCACTGGTTGTTGTGAGACCACAATTGATGCTTTTAAAACAATACCAAAGTCAAGTTTCATATTGAATATTTGAGTTGTTTCACCTTTGAGTGATGGATTTTGTTTCTATGCTTAACATAAACTATGAAGACATGGCATTCGAAGCATGTGAAGGAGGAGAGCTATTTGATCAAATAACGAGGGTAATGTTCGAATAATTAATCGCTAGACTTTTAAATGATTAGTAATTTTCTGTAGTTATTATTATTATTATTATTATTATTCTGAAGTTCAGAATTTTCTATTTGAAAAAAAAATGTTATTTAAAATTTCAACTTTTGTAGAAAGGCCGTATCTTTGAGGGTGAGGCTCGCTTTTATATGGCAGAAATTATTGATGCCTTGGAATATCTGCATGGCGTTGGATTAATTCATCGTGATATTAAGGTATGAGACTGAACTGTTGTGGACCTGTTCTTATGTACCACCACTGTTTATGCTAATCGTCTTGTAAATGTTAGCCAGAGAATTTACTTCTTACTGCTGATGGGCATGTCAAGGTTGCTGATTTTGGCAGTGTAAAAGTAACTGAAGATGCACAAATCTTACTTCCTCCACTTGCGGCAAGTAAGTTCATATTGTGATCTGGAATTTCCGCAGAACTCCTGTCCCAAGATAACTAACTGCTTTAATTTATCCTCTTTTGTAATATGGGTGATTCAGATGAAGAAACTGGTTCCTTCGAGGGAACTGCTGCATATGTTCCTCCAGAAGTACTTAACAGTTGTACAACTAGTATAGCGTAAGTAAATCTACCCCACTTGTCCAATTGTAAAGAATCATATCCTTCTTGTATTAAATTATTGCTGACATTTCAATTTCAGAAATGATCACTGGGCTCTTGGGTGCACCATGTATCAGATGCTTTCTGGAACTTCTCCCTTCCATGATTCTTGTGAATGGCTTATGTTTAAGAAAATCAAAGCAAGAGATATCACGTTCCCTGCTTACTTTTCAGATGAAGCCATTGATCTGATTGATAAATTATTGGTAAATGGCAGCCTTATTAATCTTGTTGACGAATTTTGATAAGCAACTGAAAAAATTTAAAATTGCATGAAAGAGCTTGACATAAACAATATTTCTTGCTTCATTATCAAATAATCAATCCACATAAAAGAAATTTAAAGTTGTTTGCCTCCTGTTGACATTAATGTTATTTCAGTTATATTAAATGCCCTGATCTTTTAGGTCATGTTGTCTTTGCCTTAACTTTATTCATGTTTGGTGAAAATAGAACACGAGAAAGAACATATTTGGCTGAACAGATTGGCTTTCTTTTTTTTTTGAAAAATGGAGCTTATTTTTTTTTAATTCATAGCCCATAAATTTGACCTCATGTCAAGTTCCATTCACTGAGATGCTTGGAGAACTCGATTTTCTTCTGTGCCAAGACAGTTAAGATTGCACAAAATAACTTTTGGAGTCGCTAGTCAAAGAGTCTATTTTCTTTTTATTAAGAAATGAACCTCTATCCTTTTAAGTCACATATTTGGTTCTGGTTTACAACTTAAGTTATTATTTGCTTTTCAACTATTGTGATTTCCGGTGAGATTTCTTCGTTACTTAGTCTTGGTGAATCGTTAACTGTCGAGAGTTGTGGGGATTTGGAATGGACTACACTAGCCCTACCATGAGTTCTATATTGAAGACAAAATGACTAGTTAGAAGTTGAGAGGATTTCAGAAAGTCGAAAATTATGTCGGGCCTTATTTGAGGTTGTATGAAAAGTAACTAGCTAGAGAGCGAGTTGGACTAGTTGCTCAATATAAATGTATTTTTTTAAATAAATTTAAGTTGATTGAGCTGGCCTTTGCTGACTCAAAAAAGCTGACATTATTTTACATGGAAGGATTGAGGAAGACACAATAACGCTAAGGACATTGTTTGATATGTGTATTGTTTAGTTATTTAAAATGAAATTCTTGGAGAGTTCACTTGTTGAATCAGAGGGACAATGAAAAAGAATTTCCTGATTTGCTTCTCTTTTTGTGAGCGAAACACTGACTTGGAGGCCTCATTGACAATGTAAATGGTTGAACCTTTCTTAGATACAAGATGATATGATGAGATGTTCCTTGAGTTTACTTGAACGGCAAAAGACCTTGATGATGTAAGTAATATCTTTTGATTTCTACATTAAAATACCTGTTTAGTGTGGTATGTATGTATATTTATGTGTACCTTCTTTGTAAATGATTCTCTTTCAACTTTATGTTTTTCAAATTGGTCTCTTAGCATGTGTATATGAAAGTTATGTTGAGTTCCCCAATGGAAATCATTAAATTTTTTTATGCTCATATGGCCTTACTTTTTTTGGAGTGCCATTTTTTAGGTTTATTGCATATATAAGAAACTTTCAAATAAATTTTGAACACCCATATATAATCTCTAATTTGAAGGATAATGACAGTATTCATACTAAATTAACCTTATATTAATAAATACATGACAACTATTGTATTCTATCAAATAAACAATCAGAACACATCCCTTAGCCAACTCATTTTGAACAAAATTCCACACAATATTTTTTTTTTAAATCAAAATTAACTCATAAATCCGCTCAGTAATTTTGAATCAAGCTCAATTAAAATCAACTCAAACGATCAAAATTTTAAACCAATTTTAGAGCCCAGGTGAGATAAATCCGGTCTTATGAGCAGTTTATTATTATTATTATTATTATTATTATTATTATTATTATTTAATTAGGGCAATTACACATAAATTACTGCTATTTACAAAACTAGCATTTATGTGTTTATTTGGAACTATTGAACCGATTTATTTATGCGTGTCACGATCAAATCGTTGAAAATTTCATAAAAAATAAAAATGTGTGGTAGTTTTATCGTAAATTTTGATATTTGAGTCAGAATTTTTATATTTAATCATAAATTTTTCAGTTTAACATCTCAACTCTAGAATATTCACTCGCTTCTCTTTTCCCCTCTCTAACTCTCCTTTCATGATGTAAATTGATTTATGAATAACTCATCACATATTGAAACTCCATTCTCATAAAAAATCTTGCAATATTTTAACCCACTCTGTTTCTGTGTTCTTTCGTTTAAGTTGTAGGAGAAATCATTAGAGAGTTGATATTCTTATTTTTATCCACATTCACAATAAATCTATTCATTAGTAATTGAGTTCCTCTATTAGAAGAAAATAAATGAATTCCACTACTAGAACCATCATATTGAGAACCAAAATGTAAACTATTCTCTATCATCTCTTATATATTTCTTTGCGCTGCTCATTTTGAGTTGGCATACTTTTTGAAATATTCAACGCATTTCTTCTTGACTTCATATAGCACTCTCCCATGCTCTAATATTTACATGTGTGCAAGCTAATTGATCTTAAAATCTCTTAACACCAACAATAATTCGCTTGTTAAAAAATTCACGTTTCAAATAAACATTTATTTTCTTTGCAATTTCCAATGGCACATCAACTTAAGTCCCATATTTCCAAGCTGAATCTTTTCTTATTGTGCCAACACTCATTTTAATTAAATAATAGTAATATATGAGAAGAATTATTCTAGATTTGCATTCGGCCATAGCCATATTCTTTGAATTCACTTCTTGATCAAGCCTTCACTGTTTGGCACATTTTCTTGATGGATTATTATCAAATTAGTCTCATTATGTCAAACATTTTAAAAAATATTGGCGGAAATAATTGAGGTGATATTTCTTCCCTCAGTAACCGAAAAATGTTTATCTAACGAAAACTAACTACAATTTTACATACTAGAAATAGCTTAGCTAGTAAAGGGTAAAAGAAGACAACTAAAGGGAGTTATTGATGAGTCGCGATGAGTGGTGGATAGACGTTGGATAAATGACAACTTTAAGCCTTGTTTGAGGGTCCCAAGAAGAGATATAAGAAAGATTAAAGAAGCTTAGGAAGAAGAAGGAAATCAGGGAATTGAAGAATAATTTTCTATATTCCCATATTCTAGGCTATTGCGCCTTAACATCTCTTTTATTAACATTTCTGCTTGGAAAATTAACGATGAAGACTTTTACCGTTAGCAAAAATGGAATCCTGATGTCTCGAAGTAGACGTTTGATATATATATATATATATATATATATATATATATATATATATATATATATATATATATATATATATATATATATATATATATATATATAAATAACCACTAGATCCTTCTCATGTGGAGGTTAGCTTGCCATGTGGGCTGTCTTCACAGTCCTGTCACCGATGCTACCTCATTACCTCATTTTCTTTGTTTCTTATGAGATTCTTGTTGCTTTAGTTTTGTTAGTTGCTATTTTAACAATTTCTAGTCATTGAAGATAAACTTTAAGTTCAAGGTCGGTGCTTGGTGGGTTGTTTGAGAGAGCTTGTTGGTATCCATGTGGTATCTTTAGGGACGAGACCGTCTTGTTGAGCTAAATATAAGTTTATTAACTCTTGGCCCCGGTGGTCTATCACATGGTTGATATGGTTGCTCGCACAATAGTGCATTATTATCCTATGCACTCATTGGAAGTTGACTTGAGCACCAAGTGAGTTTAGTGAAATGTGGCCTGATGGTTGTGGAAACTCCTGCCCATAAGCAACACTGCCAATGTGTTTCAAGATTATGTATGGTCCATAATAATAGCATTAGAGTTTTGAGTAGGTTTGTTGTCAAGTTGATGTTTGATGATAAGGCTATAATTGACAAGCACCGAATCATCAACTATGAATTGAACATGTTGGCTAAAGTTTTAAAGTTTTGCTATATTGTCTTCATGCATGGTTTAGTGTGTTGGAGGTTTTGGCGAAGTTCGCAGAGTACTTTATCTCGATCTGTAGAAGTACATCAATTGCGACAATATGTGGATTGTTTGCCTACGTACGGATGGATTGGTCGGCGCCAACGGCCCAAAAGGAAACCAAAAAATTATGCCCTATGGGCATTTACAAAAGGGGCAAGATCCGCTTGTAATACCAAAAAAGTTGATCTTGTTCATTTACATGACGCAAAACAGAATCACTATCAAGAGTTGTTCTTTCTATTGAAATGAAGAAACACAAGTTGCTTGAATTTAAGCAAGTAATTGATATTCGAATTATCGGTTACTTGCTATGTTGCCGTATCTTTTGTCCAAAGTGCCTCTAAGGTACTCGATGACATTGTAATTGCCACCTTCGATAATAATTTCCTTGCCTTGGTCATCCAATCTTCAATAAGATCCCCAAAAAGAAAGACTGCCTGCAGCTTCACGTGCGTGCTGTCCCAACGAAGAAGCTTGCGGCCAGCAGCTTCCACAAGCTGGCCTTGTTCGTCACGGAGGATGATCCCAGTTGTCGCAAGGTTGGAAGGAAGGAGGACACATCGACATTAGCTTTTATGCAGCCCGGATTGGGTGGGTGGGTAGAGTGCGACGACAACCATGAGGGCTGGTTAGCACCCTAGTGCTACGGAGTTGAAAGTAAGCAGGGGTTGGAAAGGTCCTCCAGCAGGTTGGAAGCAATTGTCGTAGGAGTGCCATGACTTTTACCATGCCTTTTGGTGTTTCTAGCACGTCAACAAAGTTAGACAGCATTACAAAGAAGCTGAGCCGGAGTAATGTTACGGGTCTTTATCATGTGGAAGTGCAAAATGATCTCTTTGAACTGTCGTATCTTGGGATGGTAACGCCCCACGTTCTGAGTTTATCTAAAACCACAACAAAAAATAAACAGCTAATTGAAACATGATCTACGTTTTCCACCTTGCCACATCCTCAATGGCATTGTTGGGAATCAGTCAGCCCAGGGGAAGCCAACCAAGCATTAGTTGGGATCGTATCCTTGCTCATCGTCCACCAAAAATCCTCCCTGGGCCACAACTTGTGTCTAGCAAGCCACCCGTGAGTGGCCTTGAGGTGGCTGTAATCTGCTTGGAAGGCGCGGGCTGTATTGGTTTTTCCAGAAAGCTTCTTGCACAATTCCGGCATTTCCTGGGGTTGGTTTCTCTCAATTGGGCTGCTATGAATAATACCACATAGCTCCTCTCCTAAGAATTCTTTTAGCTTCTCCTTGTCTCATTCACAGTTGTTGATAAATGTTGACACTGTGAGGCGCTCATCCATAGAGGAATTAATAAAGGTCGGCCAAAGATCGAACTGGTGATCCCAGATCCATTTCTGGGCTAACACATTAATGCCATCTCCATTCACCACTTGCCACCGAATGATCATATTCAGGCTCCTGGCCCCATCCCGCAATATATTCCAGGAGGTAGAATCACTCTTTTTACTTTGATAATTCCACAGTTCCTCCCTGTAGTTGTTTGCCAGGAGCATGTGCGGTAAGGTACCTGATTGTGTTAGAAAGTTCCAGGCGAGTCTTGCATGAAGTCCCCCTCTCCATTCCACAGCTTGCACAATTCCTGCCAGGGGAGATAATGCATTCCACGCCTGCCATTACCCTTTCCCCAAAGGAAGCAGTGACCGCTCTTCTCCAATTCATTGACACTCTTGGGCACCACGGTATGGGCAAGGTGATACATACGAAGCACCGATGGATTGGTGGGTACAATGACTCTACGGGCATGTTATGGTGCCTGGTTAATGGCCGTGTAATAAGATGTATTGTAAGAATATTCATTTCAAGATAAAAGTTTGGTCCAACATTTAATGATATACATTGCGAAACAACAGATATAATATTCAAGGCTCCAATTAGTGGCTTTGGTTTGTCCAATAATTTTTGAATAATGGCCATGAGGTAGTGTAATTGAGTGCCCATTGCTATGAAGAATTTTTGCCATAGTGTGTTGAGAAAGACCTGATTACGATCAAAGATGATAGTATGTGGTAGATTGGAGTTTGGAACTATAGTGTATGAAAATTGTAGCCACTGTGGCTGTAGTAAAATATGCCAGCAGCTTAGAGAAATGCTTGTGTTTTATTAGCTGGTTGATGATTGAAATAATTGCATTGTGGCCGTGTGGTTCTAGTGGATGTAGAATCAAGCCCATGGAAATATCATTATAGACAGTCTATGAAATTGGAGAAGCAGGCCAGTGCCAATGATAGATTTTAAGTTTCTTGGAATGTCAAGTGTGTTTGATATATTTGCAACCACCTCGATAAAATGTGGATCAGTAAACATGTACTGCAATCCTCTTTGAGATGCGCAGGACCCTTCATGACTTCTAGTGATAATCTTGCAGGATTGTATGGCATAGAGTTGAGATTGGTAAGAGGACAATGCAGCCCTTTCTATGAAGCAATTTGTCACCGAATAGGTATTTTTGGTACTTGGAAGACAGATTATTTTGAAGGAGTTTGATAGCATATAAGTTGGGGTTGTATCTACTTTCATTTAGTTTATAAGACTGGGAATGAGGGCTAAAATGATTAAAAGTAGAGTAGCTTAAGCAACCTTGTCGGTAGTTGGTTCACATTAGCAGGACAATACATCTGTTACACTGTTTTAACTTTGGTTTATTCTCTATGATAGTCCTATCCTAATAGTTTAATGAGAAAGTGCTGTTGAGCTGAATTCTGTATGAGTTGGATCATGAGCTCTTGAATTCTTTGATGATTACTTCTAATGGTGAATTTAATGCCATGTAGGCATGGGATGCTGGCGAGTGAATTGTATGATGGAGAACATCTTGCAAATGTAAGTTGATGCCTATTGTGTTTTTTTATGCAGTGTATTGGGATAATACTGCACCAATGCCCTGATTGGAGGTATTTGTATCAACTGTGAATGGTTTGGTTAAATTGGGAAGAGCAAAAGTGGTGGCATTGCTAGTGCCAATTTGAATCGGTTGAATGCTCTCTCTACTTGTGTGCTCCACTGAAAAATAATAGTTTAAAGAAAATTTTCTAGGTGATATGCATTTGAGCAAATTGTTTGACGGAGCTACAATAATTGTTGGCAAGGCTAAGGAATCTCTGCAGCTGTTTTTATCTTTGTGTTTGTGGCCAATTCTTGATTGCAATTTTTTTTATTCGTGTAGACTAATGCTCATGTCATCAACCATGTGGCTCAAATATTCAATCGATGATTCTTGAATAGACATTTGAGTGTTTGAGATAGATAGTGTTTCAAACGTGATGATGAAGTAGAATGCATAGATGGTCAACTACAAAATTGTTATACATAATAATTAATTAAAAAATATAAATTCGTGGAGATACAGTTTTATTGTTTAATTCATAACATTTTGGAAGGTGGTCGTGCATTTGTAAGGCCAATGAACATGACTATGAATTTGTGATGGACTTTGTATGTTTAAAGTCGATTTTTGTACTTTTTTTATTAAGCCATTAGATTTGATGATAGTTGGTTTCTAAGTTTGTTTTGCTGTTATGCAATGTAATTCATTAAGTAATTCATCTACTATGGGAAATGGGAATTGATTTTGAGTTATGTTAGTTCAATGCTCACTAGTCGGCACAAAAGTGTGAAGTGCCCTCTTTCTTTTGACCAATAGAATGTGAGAGCAGAATGGGTTTGTGTTGGGTCGGATTAAGCCTAAATTAAGCATATCCTTAACCATAGTTTCAAGGGAAGCTTTTAAGAAATGGTGGTAGCAATAAGGTTTTATGTTGATTGGAGTGGTCCTAACTGTAAGCAAATCTAATGAATTGTTAGGATGAGAATGGGAGAGTTGAGTGGGTGATTAGGAAATTGAGGAAGAAGTTTTATTGATGTTTTGGTTGGAAATGTTGGCTTGCTAAATTCTTGGGTTCAGCTAATGATGCCCTGAGCTAGATCTTGAAGAAGAAGTTATCATATCTCAAAGATCAACATTATTTTCCAACCCAAATGAATTAATAGATAAAGTATTTTAGTTCGTGGTTAGATTGCCTAGAGGTTTTAGAAGTTGAACACTCAATATAACATGTAACACTTGGATTTGGGAGGACATAAAGTTCAAGAACCTTGTTATGATGTAGGATTTGAAGGGTTGTATCCACACATTTTTATTGATAGAGTAAGGATGCATCATTTTTGACTAATACTGGCAATGGTTGAGTCAGTTGAACGACAAAGTGTGAAAAAATGTTGTTAGAAAAATTATAACTGGAGCCACCAAGGATAAGTTGAACCTTGGCATACTATAATTTGCCTATTGCCCCATAATCTGTTCCATAATTGTTAGCTTGCTATTGGGGCATGATAACTAGGTAGGATTTATGATGGATATTAGTGTGTTGAAGGAGAGAATGTTATAGGTATTTGATCTAGATACTATCGCTTCATTCGTGTTATTAGAGCAAACATTTTACTTCTGCAAAGGTGATCATGAGCAAATTTTTTCACAATTGTAACATTGAACCTTCTTATGGCTAGCCATCATTTTGGTGGTGGACAAGGAATGAATTGTATTGTTGGATTTTGGATTGCTCGTGGTTGGGGATGATAGTAATGGTGGAGTGGTGTTGATGGTTATGGTTTTGGAGGCGTGGGTGTTGAGCCTAAGATGGACTACCCTTTATTTAACTTGTTTTCCATTAGCTTGGCAAGTCTAATTACTTGATCAATGTGATAGGTCGATAAAAACGTGATTCTTCACCGATGTTGGAAGAATGACCCGGTTCAAAGGAACTCCAAAAAAATAGCTCGTTGATGATTAATTTGATTTGAAAATTGCTCAATTTAGAGTTGATATTTTGCAATTGTCGATCTTTGGGTGAGTTTAACCAACTGGCCCTAAAGGTCGCTGCATATTACTGTTTCAAAATGATTCCATAGGGTGGTGAGCAAGTTCTGTCACGAGTGTAATTTGTTTATGTTTAATAGCAAAAGGAATCATCCCTCAATTGCATCGTCATTATGGCATGACACTAACATAAGTTTTTGTTCCTCGATCATTTTGTGGAAGGCAGAGTATTATTCTATTATTTGAATCCTTGGCTTGGGGTTTCCTTCAAAATTATGAAAAATTTATATAGAAATTGTCTTAAATGGTTTGCCACTTTTGATGGCTTTGATGGTGGTTTCACCGAGTTGCTTTAGATTTTGGGTTTTATTTTGAGATGGCGTCAATAAGCTTTGTTCTGGTTTCATTTTTGTTTTTTTCTCTTTTTTTTATTTTTTTTATGTTTTATAATAACATTTATAGTTCGAACAAAGTTTTATGAGCCACTATGAGCAAAAGCTAGGAATGGGGATCAAGGACAACTTTGAGCCTTGTTGGAGGCCTCCAAGTAGATTGATAAGAGAGAAGAATGAAGCTTAGGAAAATAAGGAAAACAACAGACAGTAACAACAGCAACAACAAAGCCTTAATCCTACTACGTGGGATCGTTACATGAATCCTTTTTCTCCATTGCATCCTATTTAGTGTCATATTTTCATTTAGTTCTTCTAAATTAAGGTCATCTTTTATACAATAAGCCCAAGTCTTCCTTGGTTTATCTCTGCCTTTCTTTACATAAGTCGAATGTAAGACATCTACTCTCCTAATCGGATCATCAGATGGTCGACGTTTAATGTGACCAAACCATCTAAGCCGACTCTCTAATTTTTTCCATCACTAGAGCTATACCAACCCTATCACAGATATATTAATTGCGCATTTTGTCTCGAAGTGTAAAGCCGCTCATCCACCTAATCATTCTCATCTCGACAACACTTAACTTAGTATTATGCTTCTCTTTAAAGGCCAACATTCAACGCCATAGAGCTTTGTCGGTCTCACTATCATCTTATAAAATTTTCTTTTCAGTCTAAGTGATACTTTTCTATCACACAAAAGGCCCGAAGCATTCCTCCACTTCAACCAACCAACATGAATTCTACTATTAACATCCCCATCTATATCACCATCGCTTTGAACAACAGATCTAAGATATCTAAATCGTTCACACCTTTTAATAATTCTCCATCAAACCTCTCAATAAATTTATAGCTTCTATTGTAGACCTGCCCGACATAAATCCAAATTGATTATGAGAAATCTTTGTAATACGTCTTAACCTATGTTCAAATACCCTCTCCCATAATTTTAAAGTATGACATATCAACTTAATTCCTCTATGATTTGCACATTCTTCTGCATCTTTATTCTTAAAAATGGGGACCAAAATACTCTTCCTCCACTCCTCAGGCTTCTTTTTAGTTTTTAAAATAATATTAAAGAGTTTAGTAAGCTAAGAAACTCCCAAATATCCTAAATATTTCCACACTTTAATTGGGATATCATCAGGTCCTACAGATTTTCCACCCTTGGTTTTCTTTGAAGCCTCATCAATTTCTTTTTTACTAATGCGACGGTAAAAATTTAATGTGTTATTATTATTAATGATATTAAGATCACTAATGTCGATCGTATTTTATAAACTTCATTAAAATGTTTATCAAAATAACTTACCCACCTATGTTGAGTATCTTTTTCTAAGAAACACTTTTTGATTTCATCTTTAATACATTTTACTTGAGTTAAATCTTTACTTTTCTTTCTTTTTGTTTGACTAATTTATACATATATTTTTCACCATCCTTAGTAACTAATATATTATAAAGATCATTAAAAACAAAATTTTATCATCATAGATTGTTCTTTTAGACCCATTATGGGTCGTTTGATATTTTTCCCAGTTCTCTAAATTTTTATATTTAATTCAATTTTTATAACATAACTTCTTATATTTTATCTTTTCTTGCACATTATTATTCACTACCAACTATTTTTATTTATAGAAACTTTTTATTTTGATTTCAAGTACATCTTTTGCTACCTTTTTAATAGCGTTTGTTACTTTATCCCACATAGTATTTGATTCTTCTTGAACATCTTAAATTTTGAAATCTTGAATTTTACTCATAAAAATAATTTTATGTCTTTTAGGTTTCCCGTCTAATTCTACGATGATTACTCTAAGTATTCTTTATTTTACAACTCTTCATCTTAAAATCTAGAATTAATAATCGATGTTGAGTGTTTAAATTTTCACTTGGAATGACCTTACAATCTTTACTATCTTTACAATCTTGACGAACTTTTTTTCTCATAAGTAAATAATCAACTTGTCTTTTATTAGATCTATTTTTATAAGTAATAAGTTGCTTGTCTCTTTTCTTAAATAAAGTATTAGTAATAACAAATTATACGCTAAAGCAAAATTTAAAATGGCTACCTTCTTCATTAGTCACTCCAAAATCGTAGACACCATCAATATTTCTGAAATCTTCTACCAGTCTACTGACATGCCCATTTAATTCTCCTTCAACAAAAATTCTTTCTTCAAGAGATAACATTTGTATCTAGTCATCTAAGTCATTTTAGAATTTATCTTTAGATCCTATATCTAAATCTGTTTGAGGAGCATAAGCACTTATAATATTAACAATCTTAGTGTCAATAATAATTTTAAGGGCTATAATTCTATCTCCAACTCTATTAATTTTTACAATATTATCTTTCAAACTCTTATCTATAATTATACTAACACCATTTCTAATGCGACTCTTACTAGAATACCAAAGTTTAAAACTCAAGTTATCAATCTCCTTAGTCCTTTCTCCAACTCATTCATTTTCTTG
>NEWO01001081.1:84725-97834 GCA_003013225.1 Phalaenopsis aphrodite | reverse complement strand
CGGTAGCCTTAGTAGCCTTGTCATTGATGGTTTCTTGTATTCTCTATTGGTTACAAAATATTTTCCATTGGATTTAGCTTCAGTGGTTGTTGTTCAATACTTATGTCGGTAGTACTGATAATGATCATATCCATACTTGAATTGAGTTAAGAATTAACATTTATAGCCTCTATTTGCTTATAAAAAATAGAGGTATCCAGAGTCCCTTGAGAGCTTGTAGGTATTGGAGTGGGCATAGAGAAAAGGGAAATTTTTGTAGAATTAATGGCATTATGGACTTGATAATGATTTGAGACGGATTGCTTCTTGCTAAGATAGACGTCGTCTTTAGCCTTGGAAGACAATTATTAACTAGCTAATGGAGAGGACTGGGATGTAGGCTAGTGCCTGAGAATTTTGTCACGAGAGTCTGGGATTTAACAATGGTGGAGATAGATTAGACAAACTCAATAATATGCAACAAAACATCTTTGGGGATATCACTAAGATTTTGATAGAAAATGAATAATTTTTTTCATGCAGAAATTAGGACAAATAATATTTTATTGCAAGAACATCAAACACTCAAGACGAACACAAAAATAAAAACAAAATCCATAAGGTAGGCGATCTCTCTCAATCCCTACAATTTGAGAGATAGGAATCTCCCAAACCCTAAACATAAGACTCAAAACAACAATTTCATGCATACCCATATCTTAAACATATTAACCATATTTATACTAAACCATAATAAATGACAAAAGACTAAATTGCTTGTAAGCTACTAAAAAATAAAATTTCCTTTAGGTGCAGACGTAACATTACTCTCAAAAAAAAAAAAAACATTGTTCTAAAGCTGAAAAAAATAACGGTGTTTTCCACCACAACTTCTATGTCTTCATCCCCCGCCTCCTCTTCACCAATAGTGAGAACATGTAATGTTAGCTTGCTATTCTAGTAGTCTTTGTAGCTTTGTCACTCATGGTTTTTTCTATTCTCTTTTGATTACAAGATATTTGTCATTGAATTTGGCTTCACTAGTTGTCGTTCAAATGTTATGTCAATAGCACCGACAATATGATAAAATGGCTTAATGATAGTATCCTTTGAATTGAATTAAGAATTAACATTTATAGCCTCTATTTGCTTATAAAAAATAGAGGCATCTAAAGTCTCTTGAGAGTTGTTGGTATTGAAGTGGGCATAGTGAAAAGAGAAATTTTCATAGAATTAATGGCATCAAGGACTTAATAATGATTTGAAACGGATTGACTTCATTGCTAAAATAGATGTTATCTTCGACCTTGGACAAGATACCAACTAATGGAGAGGAGTGGGATGCAAGCTAGTGTCCGAGAATTCTTCAATAGAGTCCTGCGATGTAACAATGGTGTAGATAGATCAGGAGAACTCAATAATATGTAACAAAACAACCTTGGGGATACATCAAGATTCTGATAGGACCAAATCGATTTTTCACACAGAAATTAGGAAAAATAATATTTTATTAGAATAACATCAAACACTCAAGACGAATACAAAGATAAACACCTATAATTCGAGAGGTAGGCGATCTCTCTCAATTCCTACGATTTGAGAAGCAGGAAATCTCCCAAACCCTAGACCTAAGACTCATAACAACAATCTCATGCATACCCCTAACATTAAACATATTAGCTCTATTTATGCTAAACCATAGTAAATGACAAAAGACTAAATTGTCCGCCAATAAAAGACATTTGGTTTTAGGTGTCGGTCTAACATTACTCCCCTCTAAAAAAGATATTGTCCTTAAGGTGAAAAAAACGATGGTGTTCCTCTACCAAATCTTCATCTATCTCTTTGTCCCCTGCCTCCTCATCAAAAACTGTGAGAATTTGTAATATTCGATTTTTACAATGGAGTTCTTTTCTAAACTTCTCATCACATCGAAGATATATCCCCTGGGCTCGCTTTTCTTGTATCTCTATTTCTATAAGGCGCTTGAGTATCGCCCTCAGTTGTGGACCATTATTTTTGGCTTATGAAGCCTATGCATGGAGTTTGACTATTTAAGTCTTTGGTGTCGTCGTGGTTATTGCAGTTTAGTATGATGCTCCATCTGTGCTGCTTCTATTAGTCTGTTTCATTGCATTATGTTCTTCAACTAACTAGGCTAATTCCATAATTTTTGCGAAGTCTCATTATCTTAATGGATAAAGTGCTGCATGATATCAGGCTTTGGACTCTTCATGAAGTTCTCCAATATTGCTTTAGAAATCTCCCTCATCCGTCTCGATTATAGTTTGAATCTCTCTCCCATACTTCATAATAGTCCCTTCTTTAGTCAATGCATAGAATTATTCATATAGATCTCTTTCCCGAATGACTCAGAAACGTTCTAAAAAGCAATTTTTAAAATCTTCCCAGATTGTAATTGGTTGAGATTATTTTCTCCTTTGATACCATGCTATAGCTTTCGCTTCTAAACATAGCTACGTCGCTATTAGTTTTTCTTCCTCTGTCAGCACTTTAACAACAAAGTTTCTCTCCATGCGATAGACCCAATCGTTGGCATACCGTCCTTCAAAGATTGACATCTTCAGCTTCCTTTTGTAGTGTCCTCCCCAAATTCCCCCTATGTGGGGGTTGGGTTCTCTTCCTCGACTCGTAAGGATTTCTCTTTTTCCATAAGTCTGGCATGCCTTATAATCAGCCTGTCCATTCCTATAAGCTTTAAAATTGCCCTATGCTTGAAAGGTTGCTGCAAAAAAAACACGGGTGCCACCCTGGTTCTCTATTTTGGGTCAAAATCCTTTAAATTTTTCTTCTCGTCCCCTTTTGCCTGCTGCTTCTCATTGTAGTTGTCCTGATGTCATGTCATTCCTTCCGAGTGTTGATACTCGAGTTTGCTTTCCATTCCTACACTCGATCAATTTGAGACAGCGATGGTGCCCTGATATCGTTTGAATTATTCTGATTTCGGTCGCTCATGTCCGTTCCATACGCTGTCACTCGATCCCGCTGCTGGTAGTGTAGGGATTGGCTAGGACTCCGTAATCTTCTGTATTATTTTTTAAGGCTATGAACCTCCCCTCTAACCTCTTTTCCATTGCCGAGGAACACTTCTCTATTTTAGATTTGATTTGACTGGCCTATTTTGCTACTTTTTCCTCCAAGCATCCATTTTTTTTGACAACCATTACTTTTGGATGGTTTTGAAACCCCTTTAAACCGAAATCACGAGATTCAAAATTTCTAAGTGCGGGTTTGGTGTGGGTGGAACTCTGGACACTGTGATCCTGAAATTCTTGTATAGGGTTTGGTAGGAACTATTGAAGCTACGCGGAACTCCAGAAGCCATAATCCAAATTTTTGTACTTCGCAGATCTCAATCTTGAGTTTCCATTATAAGAAACACATAACTCATTTACGTTGCATTCCCGATTTTCATTTTTGATCAAGTGTGGCGCTGAACTCCTGTACACTTGTGATCCTTCGACTTTCCTTCTTTTTACCCGGCGAGGTCGTTTTGCCTAAATCGTTACTATATCACTACCAGGGCACACCAAATCTAGGGTATGGTTCTTTGTTCTCACCCATATCCCCAAGTGGCATTCCTCAACTAGCTCTAATTGCGACTATGTCGCGAGGACGGGATGGAAATAGGAAGAAGATGGGAGTTAAGAAGCCTCTGCAGGTTGCAATTCTGTCGGAGCCTTTTCAGCTAACTTCGATTGTGACTATATGCAAAGGAGTGGGAGGAGAAAAATGGAGTTCCAGCCTCTATAGTTGCAATTCTGTCCCCAACAAGCTCAAATCACAGCTGTATCTCTAGGGATCCTGCAATCTTACGTATGTCACAATCAGACTGTTGCTTCTCTGCGAGCTGTAATCGTGACTGTATCGCACGCCACATTCGTCATCGTTTCCCTGCCAGTGATGCAATCCCATCCCATCGTCCTTACTCTACTAGCCCGGTCA
Organism: Phalaenopsis aphrodite; assembly: GCA_003013225.1. Taxonomy (NCBI): domain Eukaryota; kingdom Viridiplantae; phylum Streptophyta; class Magnoliopsida; order Asparagales; family Orchidaceae; genus Phalaenopsis; species Phalaenopsis aphrodite. The sequence continues at coordinate 93,889 of NEWO01001081.1, read as the reverse complement.
ATCCTTCGTGAGCCGATTTCCCTTGTTTTTCTAAGTTCAATGCTTCCATGCCATTTGATAGGAACCAAATCAATTGTTCACACAGAAATTAGGACAAATAATATTTAATTGCAACAACATCAAATGCTCAAGACGAATACAAATATAAACACCTACAATTTGATAGGTAGGCGATCTCTTCCATTTCCTACAATCCGAGAGATAGGTTCTCTCTCAAACCCTAAACTCGAGACTCAACGAAAATCTCATGCATACCCCTAACCCCAAACATATTAGCTCTATTTCTACTAAATCATAATGAATGACAAATGATTAAATTGCCAGTAAGCTAATAAAAGACAAATTTACCCGTAGGTGTCGATGTAACAGATTCTTGATTTCAACGAAAACTGATGCTTTATGCAGGACCTTTCTTGATATAGTGTGATTGTCAAGAGCAGACCAATTACATTAACAATATGGAAGATTGTGCAACCCAATTTATATCTTCCTCAAAGCAGAAAAATTAGGACAACCTACACTTATCACCCATTCTTTCACCAGAATTTTACAACTGCTAAGTTTTAATGCCTTTATCCTAAGTAATTTGAAGAAATTTAAAACTAAAATAAACAAAGAAAGATCGAGCTTAATGATGGTGTTATAGTTAAAGCAATTTTTATTTTAATAGCAATTGAGGCTTCCAATAGATCAAATTTTTTTTTTTTTTAATATCAGAGATATAAAGAAAATCAAGGAGTTGTAAAAATGATTTATTTTTCATATCATGCAAGAAATGCATATGTTATCTTCATCATCTTCATTGAAAGGCATATTTAGATAAAATGCTTCCTTCCTCAGAGGGCAAGGACTTGATTTGGATGTGTCTCGAATCTTCTTGCAACTACCTTTGGCAAGGCATCCCGAATCCTATCTTCTAAAGCATCTTGGAGGAAGAGAAATATTTGACTAATATGAGAAGATACCAGAGGGAAATGGGGATGCATATTTGACATTCTTGGAAGCTTCACCTTAAAACGCTGATCTCACTATTTCTCATAGGAGGTATCTAAGCCCATAAACTCAAAATTTTAAATTCCTAAATTAATTAAATTAGTAAAACTATCTGATTATTGTTACAATGGTTTATGGCATTTAGCATCGTTGGTAAAGATACTTGAAGTATTAAGAAATCATTGGAACAAACCCACCTCATCAATTTGTGTGGTAGGCCCCCCAACTTTACCAAAAAAAAAAAAATTACTGTCATGATTTATCCTATTAATCATTAGTAAATATGTTATTCTTGAGTGCCAAGCCAAACTTTCTTAGTCTTTGAATACCCAAATAAATTATCCTTTTTAGTTCTTAACTAACAAAAATTTTCATTTAATTCGAATACTTCATTTATTATTTTGTAATGACAAAATCTTACATTTTTTTTGTTTCTATTTGGCTATAGATTTATTAAAATATTTATGTTAGTTTTAATATGATTATATTATATTGAAATTGAATGTAATTTATAGTTAACATAGATTATCCGATATTTTTTGTTAAATAATATTTTGTGAATGTATTTGCCATGAAAAACTATTATTGTTCAGAACAATATAAAGGTAAATGAATTTTGTTTTATATTTTCCATTACATTCTAAATGTGTTATGTTTTCTTTGTAATAAAAACTGGAAACCAAGCTTTAAGAAAAGTCATGCTGATCTTGATAATCATGTGTTTATGTTACTGTTATTCCAACCATAGTTCTGCTGCAGGATACTGATCCTGGAGGAAGATTGGGCGCTGGCCCAGGGGGTTATCCTGCTCTAAAGATGCATCCTTTCTTTAAGGGCATTGAATGGAGCAAGTTAAGACAGTTGTCTGCTCCGAAGATCGCTCTGGACTCGAATGTATTAATCTAAAATGTGAAAATTATTTCGTTTTTTTAAAAAAAGAAGTTTAATAAAATTTTTATCAGTTTACATTTCCTTGGTCAGGATTCCAGGAGGTTCTTGAAGAAAAATAAATCAGCTGTTGTACTTTATAAGAATTTAGCTTCAGAGTTTGCTTCTAATACATCACAATCATTGGAATTTCATGCTGCTTTGTTGGCTTCAGTGGACTCTTTTGATTCTAGATGGTCAGTATATTTATGCTATAAATTAAGCAGTAACATCTCTTCTTTTCATACTGTGATAGCAATTTTATATTGCATAATCATTTTCCATCATGACCATTCTGCTTTAATGATTGAATGCGTCTTTTTAATGAAACATATCACTGCTGGAATGTATTTTTCTGTATGAAGCCATTCATTGTCCACCAATGCAAGATTCATTCATTCATTATTTACTTCACTCACTGTCTTGGTATCAGGAAAGAGTTTCTGGAGTACGGGGAGTCTGTTGTTTTGGCTTCTAAGCTCAAAAAACTGCGTCTGCTCACAAGTAAAAAAGTGCAGCTCATCCTCACCAACAAACCCAGATTATTTTATGTTGATCCTTCCAAGTCAATGGAAAGTTTGAAGATTCTGTGGTCGGATAACCCTAATGACATTGGCGTCCAGGTCTTGAATTCTTCACACTTCAAGGTTTGCACGGTATGTATTTTTTCTGGGCAACTTTGTGAAATTTATTTTACTAAATAACATTTTAACTGCTTTATATAATCAGCCAATGAAGGTCTCAACGTTTGAGGATAAGAAACAACTTGCTTGGCACTGGAAGAAGGCAATTGAAGGCCTTGTAAACCGCTGAATTCACCTGGAGCCAATATTTTTGCCTTGTAAGCTTATTTGGTTACTTGATGTTAGAAATAATGATTTAAAAAAATTATCATTTTTGGTAAATCCATAATTTGTTTGGATGTAAATAGACACAGGCATTAATTAAAAAATTCAGAGGCATTCTCAAAACATCCCCCAAAACTGATGATTTTATTCACTTAAGATGAGTGAAACAAACTCACTGTTTTCTAAGGTCTGATTTGGTTGCTAACAGTTCATTGTGTTATTGAAGTTTCGTAAATTCTTCTTTTTAATTAAATGCGATTAGATGCAAGGATTGATTTATCACTCCTCTAAGTACTTCAAAACTCTCTTCATAGTAATGATATAAATTTCTCTCTAACGAGTGAAAATCGAATCCTAATATTTTTAAATATGTTTCCAAATGTGCCGTTAAGCTTCTTCTTATTCACAAGCAACCAAATGAGATCCTAAGCAATTTCCTGTAGCCAGAATGGAAGAGTTATTTTAGGAGCTCCGTGCTGCTTTACCTCTACTTAATTCTAATGGAGCATAGGTCGCCCTACTTAAAGAGGGAGATTGCAGCTCATTTGAATTTGATTTTGTACGATAAATCGCAGTTTTTAGCATTTGTTGAAGTACTGGACTACATAGTGAACATGTGGGAAAAAAATTAATAACTGCATACACGCATATCTTAAATAAATATTTATTGATTTTTGTGTATTGTAGATGAACATAAATTGAGATTAGAGTCCAGATGCAAAACTCCAATAATACGGCATCATTTCTGAAGTGGTGGGACCCGATTTCACGAATTTAAAAATTATGAAAAAAATTATTATTTTTGCATGATCCGGCCTGAAGACTGTCTGTTGCATCGAAAGAAATTTAGTTGTATTATGATGATATTTTGGTGGTATTCTAGTTGTATTCTGGTAATATTCTGGCAGTGTACTAGTGATATTCTGTTTGTATTATAGTTGTATACTTTTGGTATTTTGGTTGTATTTTGATAGTATTTTGGTGTTATTTCTGTATTTTGATGGTATTCTAGTGATATACTGGTGATAATTTGTTTGTATATTGTGGTATTTTGATAGTATATTAGTGATTTATCGTGGTATTAGGGTGGTATATTGTGGTATTCTGGTTGTATACAAGTGGTATTCCGGTTGTATACATATGGTATTCTGGTTGTATTTTAATGATATTCTTGTGGTATTCTGACGATATTATGGTGGTATTTTTCTAGTATGTTAGAGATATTCTAGTGTTACTATGGTGATATATTTGTGATATTTTGATTGTATTCTGGTGGTTCTCTGGTATATCAGTAGAATGTCACAAGTATACCACCATAATACTCACACCCATAATACCGTAGGTATATGAACATAATACTACTAATATATCATTATGCTCAACTACAATTCTACAAGAATACCAACAAAATATTACCGGAATATCACAAGAATCCTACTAACATACAATCATAATACCACTAGTATACACTCAGAATACCACAAGTATACCAGCAGTTTATCACAAATATGTTACCATAATATCACCAGAAAGAATATCAATATATACTATTAGAATATTTCCAGTAACCTAACAGAATACCACAAACCACAAGAATATGACAAGTATACTACCATAATACTACTACATACCATTATAATATCACTAGTATACTATCAAAATACTATCAAAATATCACCAAAATGCTATCAAAATATCACCAAAATGCTATGAAAATACAATCATAATATCATTATAATATCATAATAATGCCACAAAAATATCATAAGAATGACTAGAATACCAAAAAAAATATCACAATAATACAACTAAAATATTACTATAATACTATCAGAATATCACTAGAGTAACACCAGAATTTTACAAAAAATAATCATAATATAATTAATTTTTTTTGATGCATCAGACAGATTTTGATTCAAGTCGCGCAAAAAAATAGTTTTTTTTATATTTTTTAATTCATGAAATCGGGTCCCACCATTTTACAAATGATGCCTTATTATTAGAGTACGGTCACAACTATATATGGACTACGGACTCAATATTTTCTTTTATTTATGAAATCATTGAAGTTTCAGAATGTTAAATGCACTTGTGTGTGTGCACATTTCTTCAGAGAAACTGTGCGTGTTAAGGGCATTGGCCTTGGTGAACTTTGTTTTTTAGCAACATCTGATACATTCGTGTAGGTCAAACACATTTTGTTGTTCGCGAATAGCTCGAGTTTGGTTCATTATGAAGTTCGTGTTGGATTTGTTCACTAAGTTACTGAGCCGAACACAAACGTTTTTTTTGTGCTCGATATATAAACAAATGGAACACGAACAAAGATTTGTTTGTTCGTGTTCGGCTGTTTTTTGCTCGATATATATATATATATATATATATTGATGAAAAATATTTTTCAAAAATTTAATTGGCTACATGGCTACAAAGATTTATAATCAATAAAAATGTTAAATTAAAAAATAAAATAAAAATATATTTAATTATATTTAAATAATGTCTTAATATAAAAAATAAGATTCATATCTTGCTCAAACCCTTAACTTCCTATGGCAACGTGATTAGCGTTGTCAAAATGAATTTTTGTTCGTGAACAACTCAAGTTCAACTCGCTGAGCAAACGAGCCAAGCACGAACACACTTTTTTTGCGTTTGAAATACGAGCAAGTCGAACACGAACAATGATATTTTTTAACGAGCTGAACACGAGCTGAGCCTGGACTCGCTCGTGTTCGGCTCTTTTACACCTCTACATTCATGTTAACCCAATTTCTCTTATTTTAAGTTTATTGAAATTACACTTCTACCACTATGACTAATATTGCCTCTATTATTTAGCATTCGTTTTAATATAAGTATACTAGAGGAATTGAGTTCTACCATTGATAAGTGCCAATCTTTATCTCAAGTTCTCTATTGTATATGTTAATTTAGGGTCCGTTTGGGGCAGCTTATAAGTGCGTGCGGTGTTTTCAAAATGTCGTCGTACCGTTTGATTCGCGTTTTTTCTTCGTTTTTTCGAAACTTTGTTTTGGTTTTTTCCCTTAACGGCGAGCGGCGGTTGGCCTTTTCGGGCGGGCCCGGGGCCGCGTTTCAGGATAAGCAGCTTATCCTGAAATGCACAAGCTGCCCCAAATGGACCGTTAGAATGCTCTGCTTCTAATTAGGGCAGATAGCTCTTAACTAGAGTTTGGATCTTGTTTGATAATTGACCGTGTTTTAAATTGCTCAAAGTATAGGCTGGCTTATTTTCATTTAAAAAAATGATTCGAGCCAAAATAAATTCGTTAAAACATGACATTAGTCCTCTTCAATTAATATATATAAACCCAAAATAAATTCGCTTGAAGGTTAACTTGAGTTTGATTATTTCTAACTCAAGTTAGAAAACTCCAAATTTTATTATTTTTGGTTTCGTTGACTTTGTAAAAGTTGACTAACCACCGACACATTGATAATGCCTAGTAGCTTTGTAAAAGTTGACTAACCACCGATGCAGTGAAAAAAAAAAATTATGCTAGTAGTTTTGGGAAGGTTTACTGATTTAGAGATTATTTGGAATTAAAATTTGATTTTTTTTTTGTTTTTAAAAATATCTTGTGCAATATTTTCTTACATATTTTTATTTTTGTTTTTCAAAATAAATAAACTTATTTATAAAAATATTTTAAAGTGTTTTTAATTATTTTCAACATTTTAAAAATACTACTAGTGGTGCTCACCCTCCTAACTTCTACCTCATTAATGTATGTTGGGCATTGTTGTCGGCAACCATTTTCCTTCATTGATTGGGTTTTAATGATTTTAAAATTGAAAATTTTATTTGTTTGAGTTGATAGTTTTATTAAATTTCCAATCGCATTATAGATCATGAGAAAGTCTAGGAGGTAAGGGTTTACATTATAATAAAATGAATAGCCTTAGAACATAAGAAGAAATGTGAGTTCTATTAACTAAGTAGAGCCTTAAACCTAGTTTAACAAAGTGCAATGGATTTATAATTTAATTCCATAAAAGAATGAATGACGTCCAACTCTACTAGACATACGAGCTTACTTTGGAATGATTGCTAGCTAAACCGACCTAAATGTCTCAAAATAATGAGACCCAACCATATGAAATGGATGAGAGGCTGGGTTATTGTTTATCAAGTAGCCTAATCATCCATTTCATATTGTTTATCAAGTATCCTAATCATTCATTTTATCTTATTGTTTTACTTTACTTTGGGTATTATTATTATTATTATTATTATTATTATTGTTATATGTTTTATTCCAGTCTTTGCTTATATTTGAATTTCAAAAAAGAAACTTATGAAGCAACAAATGAAGTCAAACAGTCTTGTATATATATTGTGCTCCATGAATATGAAATCTTCCAAATGCAATCTAATGAAAGAATGTTGAAATGTACACTTGTTTTACAAAAAAAAAAAAATGTTACATCCCTCTATGCACTTGGCAGAGTTTTATCTAATGCAAAAAAAAAAAAAAATGAATAAAATTCTAAGATATATGCATGAATCATGGGATGCTAAGGTTATGGTAATTTATAAATCAAAAGTTTTATCGACTTATTCATTTGATCATCTACTTGGTTCTCTTATAACTTTTGAAAAAAAAATCACAAAGACAAGCAAAACTGGTGGAATGACAGAAGATCACGCTAAAAACTAAAGACACAAGACAAAGAGAATCTAAAGATAGAGAGAACAAAACAATTTGTCTGTGCTATAAAAAATAAAAGAGAATATTTTTTAGGAATATGGATAAGATAAAGGTAAAAGTACATGTAAATCATCTACGTATGACATTTTCTTTAAGTATAATTATAATAGGCAAAGTCACATCAAGTTGAACTGTATGAACTTGAGGAATTCTAGCTTGAAAGAAAATAAAAAAGAAAAAATAGGTGAGCATAAAAAAATAAAAATAGAAACAATGAGCTTTCGAGCTCAACTTAGACCCATAATTGCTAGAGACAAAATAGAGGATGAAATTATAAATCCATGCTTAATGACTGATGACAAACCAAGTAAATCAAAGATCTAAGAGGTATTAAATGTTACATAAGATTAACTATCTACATTTGTTGAAGAAATATAAACATAATTTAAAAAAGTAAAAATGAAATATACAATTTTGAAAAATAATTTTGCATCACTACATGAAGAACACAATACCTTGAAATATAATTCACTAAAACTAAAAATGAACTTGAAAATAGAAATCATAAACTTTTTTAAACTAAAGAAGCACAAAAAGAGAGAAAAAAAATTAGATTGTTATGAATGATAAGAACACAATTTAAGGGTTGATCTAAGTACAACTAAAAGTGCAAAATAAGATCTTAGAAAAGAATTTTCAATACTTTGAAAACTTGTCACTAATCTAACAAAATCATCTGGACCACCTATGTGAACTTTCCACTATAAGAAAAAAATAATTACATCTAAAAAAATTATATAAGAATTTCCTGACATATGTTATTCTTGTAGGCACATAACTCATTATGCCTTTATAGAACCCATGTGAAAACACCATTAAACTAGAGAAAAAAAGACTAAAATACATCATTGTATGCTTTATCCTACTTTATTCAAGGGATCCAAAATGGTCCATTTTTTAAGGGTACCAACTAGTTGTATGAACATGTATGCCTTCACAGAAAGTCAGTAAATGCATATGATATCTAGATAGTGGGTGATCTAGACATATTATTAGTGACAAAAATAAGTTCCTAGCACTTGAATCTAGAAAGGGTTGAATGGAGACTCTTTGTAACTATATTAAATGAAAAGTAATTGTTTTTGGTATGGTTGACAAAAGTAATTTAATTATTAATAAAAATATCCTTTTAGTTGATTGCATCCAACATAATTTGTTAAGTATCAAACAACCATACAACAAAATATAATGCATTTAATTAATACTTAAATGAACTTGTATGATAAAATTATTATTTAGGCACAAATATTAATAATATCAACATGCTGTATTTGGATAATATAAAAAGAACAAAATAGTTTTGTGGTCTTAAGATAATATTAGAAGAGCTAAGCTTATGGCATAAGAGACTATGTCATGCTAGTATGAAAACTCTTATGAAAATCTCACAGTCAAACATAATTAGAGGGATAGCTAAAACAAAATTTACCAATGAACATCTCTGTAAAGCTTGCAAACTTGGAAAATAATTTAGTGCATCCTTTCATCCACCAAAGATTTAGTTACATCTAGGCGCATTGAAATCTTACATATGGATTGGTTTGGACCAATCAACTCCACACGATTTGGAGAAAAGTTTTATGCAATTTTAATTGTAAATGGTTTCACATAGTTCACATAGGTAAAATTGTAAGTCATAAAAGTGAATCAAGTGCTTCCT